>CM021765.1:200240938-200253662 GCA_011076525.1 Nettapus auritus
TGATACTTCAATAAAAGAATAAAATGATAAAATTAGGGGTGTATTAGAGCTACAGAGAGCTTTTTGATTAATGACTGCTTGGAGTTATGTTTCATTAAACATTGAGAAACCCCATTCAGAGACTACTCACATTCTTTTTGGCATTATGCAGTATAAAAAGCTAGCCTCTGTCCCACAGAGATTACATGTTTGAGAGATACTGCTGTCTTGAGAAATCTTGATTTCGGGTAAAGTGTGGAAGAAGAGGAATGCTGTCACTCTCAGCTTTGAAAAAAAAAAAAAAATCTTACTTAGTAAAGAGAGATAAGACCACAGTTGACTATGAGTGGACCACCTCATTTTTGTAGGATCCCTCTGATGTCTTAGAGTTCACTGCAAAATTTGAACATCACTCATAACTGGCAAAAGCACCTCAGTGGTTAAAATTTGCTTAAGCACACCAGAAATCAGTCACACCTATAATTCATACAGATTTTAATCAACTTTCCGTAGTCCATTTAGTCATTTCCCTGTATCTGAGTATTTGCAGTTCTTCCACTGGGGAAGGATGAAGGATGGTATGTACTGGTAATACAGCCTCTTATTTATAAGTGTTCTTTCCTATTTTTTACTTAGTATTTAAAGTGCCGCATCAGAAAAATAAACAGTTTCGAAACAGTGGACAAGTGTATCCATCTGCTAAATATTTTTCAGCCTTTGGAACTGACAGCTCCTCGACCTTTTTCTGGTTTTGTTTGCCTTTCATTACTCATCAAAGCTTCTCTAACGTATTTGTTTTTACTTTTGTCTCCCATTATTCTCAAGAGCTTTATCATTCCTCATAATATCAATTATGTTAAAGTACGACAGACTGACTAGAGTTCAAAGCAACTTTCTTGCTACTGCTTTTCAGCAATTCTTCAGTGCTAGTTCACTGCTGAAATAAATCCAGACAACATACATTAGTATATATAAATAGAAGTGTTTAGCCCACCAAGAACACCTGTTCCATGACCCAGGCCAACAAGTAGTATTTCCGTCCATGGAGCTACCCATAATTCACCTGGACACTGTCCCAGACAACCTGCTGTAGCTGACACTGTGAGGTTGGACTAGGTAAACTCAAGAGATTCTTTCCAAACCTGATGATTCTGTCATTGAAAATTTTGATTGAAAATTTCAGTCAAAACAGGAACTTTGAAGCAGAAACAGAAAGACACCTTACCAATCCTAAAACCTAATTTATTGCCTTGTAAGAAACTTTTCTTATTTTATTTTTTCTTTGCAGCATCACACATATTCACAACTGAACCAGTTGAACCAGTTGAAGTTATATATGTGAGAAACAGCATTCCTTATGACCCATAACTAATAAAGAAAAGCTGTTAATACCTCTGTTAAGTATAAAACTAAAGCATAATTAAGTGAATCAACTGAACTGAACAATAGCTAATCTGTCCACATCCAGAGGGAGAAAGTGAAGCTTGTATCTGTTTTCTTAAAGGATTTGAATGTTTGATTAGATGTGTTCATATATATATTCCCATGTATAATGTATATGTGCAGATTGTTCTCAACTAGCTTTTCTACATCAGATAGTCTTTAAGGTACTCAAATACAACAGCAATTTGGATTGAAATATTTGTTGGGTTTTCAAAAACTGTCTACAACAAATTGGGAAAGAGAACTGTCAAAATGAAAATGTCACCGACTCTACTGCCACTGTCTTTTATACTAAGTACAAATGACAAATGCCAATTTCCTTCTACACAAATTTCTAATAACATAGCAGTGAAGTAATAGCACTTTAAAGCTGGTTTGGTTGGTTCATAAAGTCCTGAACATGACAGAATTTTTCCTTCTATTTCCTAAAGCAAAATTCTTATTTTACAAAAGCCATAGTGTTAAAATTATTATGGTTGACTGGTAAACAAAAATACGTTGCGAAGCTTAACAGACCTTTTCTATCATAGAACTTTTCTTGTTTGTTAATAGATCCCTTTTTAAGCTTGATTTTTAGGTATGGTAAACTGCAACATGATATATATATCTGATGTATATCAGAAAAGGAATCGGCCCAATCTTTCTGCTCATTACTTCTAGCTGAATGTATTTCCTTACTCTAGGTTTTTATATTTTTTTCTCTGTAGGTTTTTGCACTTTCCAAACATTAAAGACCCTTTAAAAGCCCTAATTTATTCTCTACTTCTCTGTGAAAAAAGTGTCATAAGCATCTGATGCTCTGATACTGTCCCTAATGCATTACTCAAAATAACAAAGAGTTTCAGGAGTCAAGTTTATGAGTGCCCAATATATTTAATTAAATAAATTAGATGATCCTCAGAGAATAGAATCTGAGTTTTTTGTTTGTTTATTTGTTTTGAGATTAACTTCCAGGAACTCAAGGAACCCACATCTTTTTTTTCTTCTTAAAATACTGGCATAGTATACCTAACTTGTCCTTAGAAAATGGCTGATGGAAATGCCATTCAATCCAATTCACTTATTTAAAATGCAGCTGCCCCATTTTAGCTCTTCAATCTGGTCTCCTTTTGAAATCTTGGATGAAAAGCAGAAGTTTAGGATACAACTGATTTGACCTATTTTACATATCAGATTAAGATCCATAGAAAGGAACTGTGCCCCACCTCTAATTTACATAATTCACGACTGAACTTCCAGGAAACAAATCTTTGCACTTATCATAAACACCTATGTTTCAATTAAATAAAGCATGATAGGACTAAGTTAATAATAGTCACATCACTGGCTAATATTTCTCAATGGCATCATTAGATACCTGTAAACCAGACTCCGTTTCATATATACATATATATTTAACTTATAACTAAATAGTTGCATTAATTAAATACTGTAAAAATAATACATAATTAAATATTTTATGATACCTTTGAGCCCAGACAGCTGTAGAAGATCACTCTGGCTGTATTAGCTTAGAAGTAGAAATTGTAAGTGTCTTAATCAAATTTCCAAACAAAATATCTCAATAAGAGAAATAATATCATCATTTTATATAGGTCTGTATAAAAGCAACTCTGAAAGCAGCTCTGGCAGCCAAGAGGAAAAAAAAAAAAAAAAAAGTAAACAGAAAATGTGCAGTATAATTTAAAGATTAAAAGCAATTAAAATAATATATTTTACAAGGATCTATTTTTAAAGAGAGCATTTCTGAAAAACTAGATCTTGATATGCTGATGTATTCTGTGCATTTCAAGGGAAAAACAGGATTTGAAAAAGCCCTGACCTCAGATAACAACTTGAAATGCACTGCAGGATTTTTGGATGAGGAGAGAGGAAACCTCAGAGACCCCCCAAAAGAGTAAACAAATTTGCTTCAGTAGTGAAACACATGTGTTTTATGGGAATGAACTCAGCTGCTGATCTTTGTTTCAGTAACACCGGCTGCTGCCTGGAAATTGATGAATATATACAATCTTCTGGGTGTCTCTTGGTGAGAGTAAATGGAAAAGGTGCAGGCACAGGAATATGGCTATGCTAGCTCAGGAATAACATGCTGGAAATTTGCAGAATGCTATCTGAATATTTTTAGTAATAGCTGTGGTAATTCAAGGATAGCAGTGAAACAGGGCTTTTAGGCAGAGTTGTTATCTTTTATTAGATTAGTTGTTAAAACTGAAACATCTGTTGAGCTGTCAGGCACATGGGTCCTTCTTTGTATCTTAAGTAGAAGCAGAAAACTTCAAGGCTAAATTCAAGCTGGGAACAACTGGTCATTGTGTAATTACATGTGTATCAGGTGTACTACCTGAAAGGACAAGTTAGCTGGTGGCTACAGTATGTTAGTAGGAAAGTTGATAAAATAGTTATTTCCTAAGGGAAAGGAGAAGACAGGGTGTTCATAGGTTGTGTAACATACAGCTTAATGCCAACAGATCTCCACCACAGCCACAGTATATAATCCTGCAACACAAACACCAGCATTTGTGAATCATGAGCCTGCATGTCCTGGGACATAATATATCTGATCCTGGGTATCAGTGTTATCATAGAAACAATGCAGGAGACGCTAAATGACAGCTACATGCCAGAATGAATTCATACAATCAATATGGAGTGAAAACACCCCACTGACAGAAAAGCAACTTTTCTCACAAAACCATCACTCTTCCTCTGATCCCTTGCTCCTGATTCTCAATAAAGACTTATAAAGCAGTCTGAAATTAAGAGTATGGAAAATTCATAATTCTATCCAACACTAGAACAAATGAGCTAAGTAGAGATATTGATCTTTTCACACATTAAAATCTCCTTCCCCTACACTAACCACAGACAATGACTATCTGTCTTCCTTTTCCTCATGAGAGGGAATTATCCTATAACCCTACTAACATCCTCTCAGATCTATGCTGATTTCTGGGCTAGCTTAGCCTATATCTAAATATACTGAGCATTATCTATTAACCTTAGTTTTTCTTAGTTTCAAAGCTTGATGCTTGAAAGAGGCATATGGATGTCCAATAGCTTGTCTAAATTTTCCAGCTGCATGATTAGTGTGATCTGAGGTGTCATTTCCATTCCAAAGGTTCATCTTCCCTACTATTATAAGTGCATAAACTCATAGCCAACTCCTGAACATCCACAGTCTCAGTAAATAATAACATTTAAGCACTTGAATGCAGCAATGTAAGTAGTGTATAATTAACAGATGGAAATGTGTCTGAAACATTTTTTTAACCTGGAAAGCTCTTTTACTCTTTTTTTTTTTTTTTTTTTCTTTCCCATGGGCCGTTTTTGTCTTCAAAATGTGAGACTTCATAAATCTTTGTGCTCTCTGTGGTGTTTCTATAGTTTGATTCCTTTTCACTCATGCTATCCAAATGTGGAGGGTAGGAGAGAGTTTGAACAAAGCTCATGAAACTTCATCATTCCACGGCACAACCAACAGAGTTAAAGCTTCTTAAAAAATATAATGCAACAGGATTCACTAGTTTAAATGGGTGCATCATTTTTGGAAGTGTATCACCATGGAAACAGAAGAAGATCATGGTCTTTGTACAATGCTTGCTTCTTTGTCCTCCCACATTGAACTCCACAGGGGAAACTTTCACAGTTATCCTTCTTTCACAACATTTTACAGGGTCACTCTACAAAAAGGAGCAATTAACTAACCCCAGATATCTCCAATACTTTCAACAAAACAAGTTTTATACCCTTTTAGAAGAAAATAACAGAGGTTAGGGCTTATATTTCTCAGATATCAAAACCTAGTTGATTCTATTCTGCACAGTAGGGAAATTTTCCTTGAATTTTCTGTCTCTTTGGTGATGTGAATTGATAATCAGTGTGTATAACTTTGAGTTGCTCTTTCTAGGTGATATTTCACCCACTTTAATTTTATGCATTTTTATTTATTCATTTATTTATTTACAGCGAAATACCAAGGACTTTGTTTTTCTTTCTTTTTCTTTTCTTTTTTTTTTTTTTTTTTGAAAATATTCCTCACTTAGGTTGATTTTTTGTTTGTTCGTTTGTTTGCCAGTCATAAACAAAATAATAGAAAACTCCTTTACTATCTGTGTTTTAAAACTCTTGCTATCATACATAAGTAGACAAACTGCTTCTTGAATTTCTTTTTAGTGTTTTCTGAATTTTGCCATTCCTTATTTCCACCTTCAATTTTTCTCTCAACTTGCACTGACCTATGGAATGGATGCTCAACTTAAAATTAGTTGTAGTAGAGAAGATATTTATTTATTTAGTCTCTTCAATCCCTCTTTAGTTTTGCTGGTGTTTCAGTTACAATATAATATAAATATCCCCAAACCACTACAAAAGAGATTTTTCCTGTTTTAATTTTGCATGGAAATATTATTGACATGGAGACTGTTGAGAAGCAAAGCTGTAGGGTGAGTGTCAATGACATAAAAGTAATATTCCTGTATGTGAATAATCTGAGACACAACCTGCACATTTTGTGGTGTGCCACATAACAGAATCAGTTCATTGAAATCAGTGAGATTTGCACCAACTGGATGACAGAGCATTTCCAGCAAACATTGGCTGATAAAAATCTCAAAAGCTAGGGACTGTGAAGGACTGATAGATTTTCTCTACTTTTTTTTTTTTTTTTTTTTTTTTTAATAATGTTTTTTATAAATGATCACTGCTGGTATTTCTTTTCTTGGGGGACAATCTTGCAATGAATTATGAGACATTTATTGTGACAAGACAGCAATCTAATTTATTTCCAGAGCATATCACCATTTCCAGCAATATAAAATGTAAGTATGCTCAGTGATGTCATTCCACATAAAGTAGAATATATAAAAAAGGGGAAAGCAATCGTTGGTCTCTGTGTGGAAGGAAAAAATACTGCACAATGTTTCAGTTTCCTGTGTGTGCTACTCTAGATTATCCTTAAATGCATCCCCAGATCACTCTTAAAACAGTAGAAGTATGTGTGGGATTCAAATAACATTGTGACCATTTTCACTAGCAGTATCTTGAGTCATGCTGCACATACTAGCAGGAAGGTTTTTTTAATGTGCATAACGATTTTTGATCCTGATTATCCTGTAATGTCAAACCATAATATTCTCCAGTTACAACATAGTTGCATAGAGCAAGATGGTGTTACCCCCAGATAACTTTGTATGGTAATCTTATTGACTGTCTGATTAGTATTTGAAATAAAACAATTCTTACCAACCCACATTAAAATGGAGAGATGTAATTATATTATTGTACCATCTGGAAACTGCATTTAGAGGTTTGTTCCCCTTGCACTGGGAATTGTACCCAGCTGAAGACACAAACACACACACAAAACTCCAACTCCACTTTTTAAGTAAAAATTTTTAAGTTAGTGTAATTAACTGCTGTTAGTGCATCACAGACACCTAGCCAATGTCCATCAGTATTGTATGAGAATTTATTATTGGTGGACAGAAAGCCAGTTTTGAGCCAGATACTCTTCTCCCAGATAACTTCTGCAGTCATTTAAATATATGTTTTAGTACCTGTAGGTGAATTCTCCTCTCCTACTGAATCTCTCCCTTCATGTTTGCTGATCTCTTTGAAAGGCTTTCTGTACTCACATGTACTGCTTGTAACACAGTAAGAGTATGTCATTGTATACATTGCAACTAAAGACATATCCTTTGCATAGATAGGTATCCCCCAACAGCTTATAAATATATAAAAAGGTAAATAAATACATACTAACATACGTACATATATACATAATTACTGACATAAATATTAAGGACTGGTGGATTGTTTAGGATTGCCTGAAATCATATAATCCAGGAAGGATTACACTTTTGAAAGGTCACAACACTGAACAAAACTGAAGAACTGTCTGAAGAACTGCCATTCTGCTTTTACTGTTGTGTAACACAACCAAGTTGTGTTACACAACATAAAATGTCGCAAGTAATAGAAGTACTCATTAGACTGGTTAAGTATCTAATTTAGCTGTGCATGTTAAATTTGCATTACTTTAGAGTATGAAAAAGTCTGGTTACCCACAGGAACATAAATATTTTTCAATTTACTTTTTAAGAACCAGCTAAGCCCAGATATGTTGTAAACTAGAAATTATCATTAAATACATAGCACACAATAAAAACAGGCAAGAAAGAAAACGCCACCCAAAAGTTTTAAAGATTAAAGAATTTAAGAAGAATTCCTGTGTATCTGTCATAGGAAGTGATGAGAGAATGGACTATATATGACAGTTTTTTTTTTTTTTTTTTTTTTTTTTTTTTTTTATTAAGGCATAAAATCCATTGACTACTGATATCAGTCCAGTGACTACAGTATCAGAACAGTGACAGTAAAGATGCTTTAAACATCAAAACTCAGGCAGGGAGTATTTTGGGATACTTGAACCCAGCATCCAACTAATGTTGAGAGCTAAAGGAGGGGTAGTGATACCCATTCCTATGGTGTTTCTCTCTCTATATATATATCTACAATTAAAGAATCCAACTTTTCTTACTCCGACTTCATTTTACTGTACCAAAGCCCAATCCTTCATAAAGTCTGCTTTGGAGACCATCAAAGCTGATAGAGAAAAGACAAACACAATTAAAAGTAAATATAATATTTAAACAGAAGGAAAAAAAATCTTCTTCTGCTCTATTCTCCTACTTACATCTTCAGAACCCAATATAAGATTTTTAAACCACCAAGGTTAACCACTGAAGCTCTAGTGTCAATATCGCCTCTAACTTATATAATACTTAACAAATTAATTTGAGTGAGGTTACACACAGAGGTCAAAATAGGCTTATACATTGTACCTTGAAATAGTTTCACTTCCTTTTTTTTTCTTTTTGTTCATAAACATGTAAAATTACATATTTATTTTGTACCAAAGAAAAATACTCTTTGTGTTTGTATGCCAATGAAATACTTAGATATCAGCTATTTGTGCTCACAGAACAGAGATCATGATGGGAGTTTTGGCCCCAGCTTCTTCCATAATTTGTTTGGAATTGGTAACCTACAAGATGGATAAGAAATCTGTAAATTTGCCCCAAGGATGTCATCTCACTTTTCAGGAATTACTTCAGTCAGAAAAGTCCCTTTTCTTAACCTGATGCTTAACCTGGGGTCCTACTAACAAAGACAAATGGCACCATGACAGTTAGTATACAAGAAACTTGACACGTGGGAGGCGAAAAGCCATCTGCTATGATATTTTGCCAGTAATTTGTTTTCCTCTCCCTCATCAGACTAAATATGTCAGTGGTGCTTGACGTTTGATTTATACCACATGACTTTTTTGTAGCTTCTTTTTTGAGTATGGCTAAAAACATTACTAGCAGTAACATGAGTAAGAGATACTCAATCTACAAAATGCAAATTCAGTTGAGGAAAGATTATTATAATCTAAAATATATATGTATTCTTTCATTTTTAATCAGACCATTTTTAAAGAGAAATGATGTATTTATTTATTTATTTTGTTTAAAATTATTTTGCCTTTTTTTTTTTTTTTTTTTTTTTTATAGAGGTAAGAGGAGCAATAAATCAAAAGACCTCTTGAATGAATGCCTTAATTCTTCTACCACCGTCTTTCATAGGCCATGAACAGATGAATTACATGCAATGAATAAATGTTTCTCCTGTGGAGAAATATTTCAAAAGAAATCAAAGTATAATGACTAAACATATAAACTCCATACTCTAGTCACCTCGTTCAGCTACTTGAGCCATTGTACCCCACTAACTCATTTCATGCATGGTAAGATGAGATCTCCATAGCCACACTATGTTATAGGAGATTTAAATCCATCATAAAATATTGTGACATATAAAAAAGAACACGTTATAAAATAATAATAATAATAATAATAATAATAATAATAATATAATTTAAGATGTCAAGTATTCTGTTAGTATTCAGTTCTTTACAGAGTTTTATTTATTTATTTATTTAAAATGTTATTGGAAAAGGGGTGTGGTTTAAAATATCTGACAATCACCCATAGATGAACCAATGTCTTACTGAGTTTTTATAATATTAAAAAATATATATATGATATTTTCTTTTTCTCTTTTGTCTTCTTTATTTTTATTTTTACAGTTTACATGTCAAAAACATCTTCTAGAGGTCATCCAAGAAGAAACAAAGCAAGTGAAATCACATAATCATTGATTATTTCCTGCTCTAACAATTCTGTCTCATTTACAAATGGAGTAGAAATCTATGGTTAATTAGTGCTTGTGCACTGGGTGGTTTTGATCCTACATATAGCCATATTTTCAAGGGACTTATATCTTTGCAGGCAAAAACTTCAACCACATTTTGCTGTAAAGTAATGCACAGAATGTGGATGTATTGGGGAAAGACAAATGTTGTTTGGGGATGTTTTTACAACATAAATTTGATATTACGGTTATATATATATATATATATATATATATGTAGAATTCCTGGAAGTAACTTTTCCTGTAAACCCTTAAAACAGACAGAAAATGTCAAGAAATTTTAACAGTTCAGAGACATAGAATGATTTTAGCTGGAAATAACCTCTAGAGATGGTAGAATGTTGCCTCTCACAAAAAGCAAGGCTAGCTTTTAAGTTATTCAGGTTTCTCAGGTCCTCTTTCAACCATGTTCTGAATATCTTCAAACCTATAAGTTTCATAGCTTGTTTTGGCCCATTTTCCAGTGCTTCACTACCCTCAAGTGAAGTTTTCTCTTATATTTACATGGAATTTCATGTGTTTCAACTCATCTTTTGCATTTCATCTCATCACTCTGCACTTCCAAAGAGAGTTTCTGTAGCTGTCTATTTGACAGTTGAAGATGACAATAAATTCTCCACTTAAAGTTATAGAATCACAGAATAAATTACCTTGGAAGGAACTTCTGGAAAGTTTCAAGTCCAACACCTGTTCAAAGCAGGTCTAATTAGATCCAATTGTCAGGGTTGTATCCACCCAAATCTTGAACATCAAAGGATAGAGATTGCACATCCTCTCTGGAAATTCTATTCCAGATCCCCTAACGATCTTGGTGGCTCTCCACAAGCCATTCATCTGATTAGGCTTTCTTGTACTGGGGATCCCAAATCTAGATGTAGTACTTCAGATGCACCCTCACAAGAGCTGAGTGGATGTGAATCCATTGCTTCCCTCAACATACTGTTTCCACTTGCTGATAGTGTGTGCTTTGCCCTTCATTGCTGCAAGGTACACTACAGATACTGATGTAAAATTTGCTGTCCCGTCTTTATCTGCAAAGGTGCCTTATAGACAGTTGGCCATCAGAATATACTATTGCATATTATTCCATCCCAGCTGCAGGAATTTGCTTTTAATATTGTTGAACTTCAAGAGGATTGTATCATCCTATGTTTCCAGCATGTTGAGATTCCTCTGGTCATTGAACAATTTATTGAGTACTGAGCACTCGGGATGCTTTTCCACAGTGCCATTAATGCATGGATCACACAATAGATATAATTAATTCCAGCAAATATTGACTGCTATTTGTTTGTTCATTTTAACCTGGATTGCTCTAGTGATTTGGATTAAAATTAAACAGGAAGCTGAGCTGAATAAAGTGTGGCAAAGCAATAACTTCTGCCAATAAAGCAGTGCTGAGCACCTGCAGGCAGGCTGGGAGCAGTAACTCAAATCAGCAGCAGTCAGCGTGGGAAATTAGTGACCTAGGAAATAAAGTAGAAAATGAGTGTGGAAAATAAAAGTTCTTCATAAAGAAAACAGAAAGAAACTGGTCTCCTCTCTGATGGTGGTTAAAAGCAGGGGATAGTTTTAACTGTGTGGACAACTTTCTGGAGAGGTCTTCCAGCAAGTATGTAATCAACTTGATGCAAATCTTTTCCTGACTTAGACACTAACATGCTTTGACTTTGTAAAGAAGCATCTATTTGTTCCCTCCTTATTTAAGATGAATTCTGAAAGCATATGCATCTAGACAATCTAAGTCTCTACTCCTATTAATGGATAGTTTAAATTATAATGTTTAAAAATAAAATAATAAAAAATATATATATTAAAAAAATGAGAGTTGCTTTATTCAATTAAATGAGCATCCTGGTATTGTGATACTAAAGATAAAAACAATATTCATGAAAATACGTAACATATATGCATATGAGTTTGAGATTTCTGCCTAACCTGTGCATACACAAAACTTTACAAAGCATCCAGAGTAAAAATGACACCCCCAGTATCACAGAATCACAGAATTGAAGGGGTTGGAAGGGACCTCAAGAGATCATCGGGTCCAATCCCCCTGCCAAAGCAGGTTCCTTAGAGCAGACTACCCAGGTAGGTGTCCAGACAGCCCTTGAATATCTCCAGAGAAGGAGACTCCACAACCTCCCTGGGCAGCCTGTTCCAGTGCTCCTTTACCCTCACCGTGAAGAAGTTCTTTCGCATGTTGGTGCAGAACTTCCTGTGCTCCATTTTGTGGCCATTGCCCCTTGTCCTGTCCCCACAAACCACTGAGAAGAGGTTGGCCAAATCCCTATCTGAAAAGGCACTTTTATAAAGGTAATAATGTAGTTCTCACTATGTAGTGTAATTGATAGCAGTATTCAAAATTAATGGACTTTGTAGTGCAGTAGATTAATGCACTCTGTGCACATTGCACAAATATTCCTGTCTAGAATTTTGTCAGAAATCCAGAAGCAGAGTGAATGTGAGTGACAGAGGCAGATTTTTTAGTCTCTGTACTATATTGAAAACTGTGTATTTTTTCTTTTATTTTTAATCTGATATTATCCATAAATAAAATTTATTAGCAGGTCAAGTTTATCTGGAATTCAGCAGCATGTCCTAAGAAAATATAAATATATGGTTGATACAGTTCTGATGTTTTTCTCATTAGTTCTCAGCAAATGAGTTTCTTTCATGTGTTCTCCAAGAAGTGATCCTAAATGGTTAGAGGCTGTAGTTTTAAAGGAAATGTGCTTAAAAACGTTGATTACTTTGTTTATATCTGTGTTATAAACAGTCTCCAGCATCACATTTCAATTATATCTATGGAAAACAATGCAACGGTTACAGAAGAAAAAAAAAATAATCCTATAATAAGTAACGCACTTGTTATTTTTTCTCTGATTTTTTAATAATTTTAATTTAATCAAAGAAATTAAACATTTCAAAAAAAAAAAAAAAACAAGCAAACAAAAACAAACAAACAAACAAAAAATCCGAAACATTTTTTTTTTGGGGGGGGGGGGGGGAGAAACGAATATTTTACCACAATTTATGTGGA
>CM021765.1:200253762-200277518 GCA_011076525.1 Nettapus auritus
GGGGGGAGAAACGAATATTTTACCACAATTTATGTGGAAAGTGTATCTATTTTTAGTAGTCTCATTACTCAACATACTTAGGTCCTCAGATAGAGATGTGATAGTCTTCTTCATTACCATCAAAACCAGTATCCATTTTAGCTTCCTACCCCTGCTCTGGAAATAGCCTTGTCTTCATTACCCTGAAGCAAAGCCAGCTATACATGCTTCCTCTGCCAGCTAGGAATTTCCATGAGAATTCCTAATAGTCTTACTATATCAGCATTCAGATAACAGATCAGTGCAAAGGAGATGTACCGTGAGCCAAAGTTTTAGATGAAAAAAGCTTGAATCCCATCGTGTTACACCCGACCTAATCTTACTTGCAAATCATTTTCTCAAGATTTTTTTTTTTACTTTTTCTTCCTTTTTTTCTTTTTCCCCAAAAATGCTTGAGTTAAATTTTCAACATTAATATTGGCTGAGGGTTTCAGATTTTTTTTTATTTATTTTTTTTTCCCTGTGGTGCGGATTTCAGTTAATGTTGTACCAAAATTTCCAGGTGAAATTTTAAAGAAAATTATGCATGTAGTCCACTTATTCTGGGACAGTTTTTTTCTGCTAGGGAGCTATGGTTTACTATTCATTCATAAGTTCTTTGCTGTATACTTAAATTCAAAAAAACATGTAATAATTATGGTTAGAAAGGTCTTCTGAGATTACCTAGACCAACTTTCAGTAGGTCTTCCCAAGACAAGCTTCAAAGTTAGATGAGATTGCTCAAGGATGCACAGGGAACCTCTTCAAGGGTGAAGACTCTATAGCTTCTGTACGCAGTCTACTCCAGTGTTTAATCACTCTCTTCATGAAAAACATTACCCTGATACCCAAAGGGAATTTCCCTTTTTCACTGTGGACCTCAGAGATGAGTCTGGCACCAGCTACTGAAGATCTTCGTAGCTTCTGCTGGACTCTCACTGTTTTATCAGTTATCATTCTGAGGAACACAAAACTAACCACTGTACTACAGATGTAGTCTCTTGGGAGCTGAGTTGTGGAGAATCATGATATTCCTTTGTCAAGGGAAAAACAGCACCAGACTTGCTTAGTTCTTATGGCAGTGAAGACATGCCACAGATAGAGATGTTCAACTTATTATCCATCAGGGCACTGCATCCTTTTCTGCTGCTCTGCTCCCTGCATATCTAAGTTTATCTTCTGCTACATCTGTTCAACTACCCTCATATCGGGATGAGCAATTATGGCACTTTGAGGAGGTTGTCCTTGATGATCAGTCGGGTTTCCTTGGCCCCTTTGTGTTTCAAGTCAGTCTTCCATGGGATGCTGACTAACAGATTTCCTGAAGTCCTTAAGGTAACATCTTTATTTACTACTACTCTTTTTCAGTCACCAAGGCAATCAGCTCCAGTGCAGGCATGTTCTGAAACAGAGTGGGACATTCAGTGTGACCAGCAGGGCTAGGGAGGTGATTGTCCCCTTGTACTCGGCTCTGGTGAGGCCGCACCTCGAATACTGTGTTCAGTTTTGGGCCCCTCGCTACAAGAAGGACATGGAGGTGCTTGAGCGAGTCGAGAGAAGGGCGACAAAGCTGGTGAGGGGCCTGGAGAACAAGTCTGACGAGGAGCGGCTGAGGGAGCTGTTCAGCCTCGAGAAAAGGAGGCTCAGGGGTGACCTTATCGCTCTCTACAGGTACCTCAAAGGAGGCTGTAGCGAGGTGGGGGTTGGTCTGTTCTCCCACGTGCCTGGTGACAGGACGAGGGGAATGGGCTTAAGTTGCGCCAGGGGGATTTTAGGTTGGATCTTAGGAAGAACTTCTTTACCAAAAGGGTTGTTAGACATTGGAACGGACTGCCCAGGGAAGTGGTGGAGTCACCATCCCTGGAGGTCTTTAAAAGATGTTTAGATGTAGAGCTTAGGGATATGGTTTAGTGGGGACTGTTAGTGTTAGGTCAGAGGTTGGACTCGATGATCTTGAGGTCTCTTCCAACCTAGAAATTCTGTGATCACAGCATACAGGGGTGTTCCTGATTTGGGGAAACTCCAGGGGAGTACAGAAACTCTAAAGGAGCCAGTACCTCTCATGAGAGCAACTGATGAGGCATGATGGGGCCTGGAGTAATGGCAGCCACCCCCATACATGCAAAAGGTAGCCTTAGGAAGTGTGAGCAACCAGGGCAGTCAAACAGGCCATGGTTCATCAGCAGTGACAGTATGTATGGCAGTTTGCATGGCAGTTTGTGTGGCAGCTTGTGCAGGAGGGCATGCAGGGAGGGTGCTGTCACTCAGCTAATTTCCAATAGTAGTTGTAATCCTCTCACAACAAGCTCCAGTCATGGTATCCACTTGGCAGAAAGCCATGTCTTCTGTGTCCCTTGTGGTCTATCCAGCCACAGAAAGTGGGGTAGCTACCCAGACAGATCTGCCAAGTGAACATGGGACACACAGATCTCAGGCTGCAGGGTGTGCCCAAGGTTTCTGTCAGTGTCTGACAGCAGCAGTGAGTACACCTGTGGGAGCTGTGCCCAGGGATAAGAACTACTCAGCCTGGTGGAAGAGCTTCAGGAGGAGGTGGGCAGGCTGAGAAGTATTAGAGTCAGAGGAGATCAACTGGTGGAATCATGTTCTACCATGCCTGGAACTGATGCATCAGCAAGCCACAACACAAGAAATGAAGGATCCCCTACCTTTTCGCCACCAGGGAGAAGGAGGAGGCCTATGAGACAAGGGGAATGGAAGCAGGTTTCTGCTCAAGACAGCAGGCAAATCCCTTCTCTGCCTACTTCACTTTCCCAGATGCACTTGCACAACTGGGATGAGGCTCTGGAACTTGATGGATAGGCAAACAGTGATGTGGATGAAGGTCCATCAAGGTTAGACAGATGACTTAGGACAAGTCCGCCTACTGCCCGGTAACATGACCACCCCCCCTCCCAACCCCCCATGAAAAAAGAATGATTGTTGTCATAGGATCTCCTTCTGAGGAAGGGGAACAGAGGGGAATGTCATCACTCCCCTTTCTGTGGGAGGGCTTGATATGCTGACCAGACCTAATCCATAGGGAAGTGTGCTTCCCTTGTTCTTACCCTGGGACCCAGGTAAGAGACATTACTAGAAAACTCACTAGTCTGATGAGTAAGTGAGTCTGGTGAGTTACTTCATCATTTTTTCTCATTACCACTCCACTCTGATCGTGGCCCTTAATGTCAGGAAGTCCTAGAAGGACTTCTCTCTGTTCCTTTGAAGAACTTAGCATGTGCTCTCCATGCACATGTGTATCCATCCATCACTATACTCCATTGACACACTCCAGTTTAACAAATTATCACACCAATAAATGCATAGCTCTTCAGTTCTGCATAAACATTTTTTAAAAAAAAACCCTCCTGTCTGATTTCCTCTATATGACTGTGCAGACCCTTTGGGGTCTGCATTTTCTTATAGAATATTTTGTTTCTCTAAAATCATCAATTGTCTTTTCACTAAACCCCATTCTATTACTGTCAGGTAGTGTTCAGGTGGTAAATGAGCATAGTTTTTCCACAATTTTCCACTTCATTCATTTAATTTTTGTCTCCTTCAAAATACTTTCTTCAGAAGTTGCAGCTAAAGGTCTTTACTTATATGGATCACATTTGTTCTCCTAATTTAAGATATTAAAGTAGTCATATGGTACCTTTCTGTTTGAAAATGTTTGTTACAATCCTATTGCCTGGATCACACTACCATATGAAGAAACCATATGCTGTCACAATCTGGGAACTGGATGAAGTCCACCATACCATGTCACATAGCCTTCATACCAGCTTCTAGTCACTGTTAATATAAAACTGAAAAGATCTAATCATCTATTAGTACTTCAACCCATACAGTTTATCCTCAGTACTGCTTAACATCCCAGTTCATTTTGGCTGATAAAAGTGAAATCTCTGTGGAATAAAGTGAAAATATTCAGTTACATTATATTTGTATTCTGTAGTTGGTACCTTTTCTAATGTTACTGTATCTATGATATATAGATCTATCACAACGTGTACTACTGTGCACTAAATTTCAAGACATAAAAAAAGAAAATGATGAATGCAGACATTAGCATTCTCATGGGCTTGGCCATCAATATTTCAACTTAGGTAAACAGGAACTTTGCCTAATTTATTGGTTCTCATTATATCTTTCATGTAAAAATTGAATTCCCCTCCGTTTAGGAAATTCCCCTTCTGCCTGGAAAATGACCTTTTCTGCTGTGCAGATCAATCTAGACACAGTTGATTAATATTTTAGAAAAATGCCTTCACTTGTCACCAACTAAATTGTCATGATTTTGACCCATTTTGAAATTAGTTAACATTTGCTTCCTTTCTCATGCTTCATGCATTATTCATTTGGATTCTCACTATAGTTGTACTATGTTTCCAGAGTTGGGATGTTTTGTATAGTCACTCTTAAGAGCGATGATAACACAACATTTGTCAAAGTGTCATAATGAACAAAGAAACCTCATTATATGTCACTCAGAATGCTGAATGAAAAGTGATGCTACATCTAGGCAATTTAATACCTAAATCACGGAAGGTGAAAGACAGGAAACAAGTTTTCATTGCTTTGATAGTATTCCAGTTTGATTTTTTTTCTCTAAGAGTTCTCACATAAGTCAATGTTAATATTTTTGGTCTTGATCCTTCTCTGCTGGAGTTACTGGATATTTTACCATCGATTCACTGGGAACAGAAATAAACCCCAAGTGAACGAAATTACTCATGTGTAAGAGTTTGCAGGATGAGATCCTCCAGGGCAAAGGCTGTCAATTTTGTTTTCACCACACAGCACTGAGGACATTCTTCCTGCTAGACTTGAAAAAAAAAAAAAAAGGAGTTGAACACTTCATGTCATACCACATTGTTATTTTGTTGTCCCCCTAAAATATGAGGTCGTTTCTTAGATAGGAAAAACAGGAAGTGCAAACAGTTAAGTCTGACTAATGAACTGTATGTTGGAAGTTATGATTCCTAATTAAAAAATAATAATAATAAAAAAATGATACTCTATATTTGCACCCTATCTTTAGACAGATGACTTTCTCTGTGCAAAGTTTCCTTTTCAACTTGTCTAACTATGTGGATATATGTCTTTTTCTTATGGATGCAATTCTTTGCTACTAGGGTGATAAAGTGTCTCTATTCACTAAACCTGAAGACAGAAAAACAGTTTCATCCATATAACTGATCATATCCTATATATTCAGATTACATTCAGTAAGACCTCTTTTCTATTTTCTGAGTTTAAATTTTTCCAGTTTCCATCAAAACCAGTCATACAATGGAAAACAAGCAGAATCAAATGTTTTACAGCATTGATCAACAATGCAGGCAAAATAGACAGCATGCCCTTAAATTGAGTGTATCCTCAGCATAGATTAAAAGATCAGAAGAAGCATCAGTGTTCACTAGGGTGACCTTACCAAAAAAACATCTTTCACTAGAGCATAATTTACTCCTATGGATATGAAGTGACCTCAGAATCAAGGCTTCCTAACAGCATGATTTGGCTCCATTTAGCAATTTCATTAGAAAAGGTTTATGCAATAAAAGAGACTAAAACCAAACCAAAATAATAAAAGCATCAACAACAACAACAAAAAATAAGAGTTAATCCAAGAATGACAATGTAAAAACATAAGCATAAGCTTTACTATGTTGACATACAGCCACACTGTCAGTCATTGTCAAAATTATAGAGCATAAAAGCATACCACATCTTTTCCTGTCAAAATGTTCCCTCTGACAAAGGTCAGTGCCTTCATGCCATAAATCTATTATCCCGTTATTGTCATAAGTATCATGAGAAGAAAGGAGTTGAGCCAAGTGTTTGGAACAGATAGAGCCAATGCAACTTAATTCAGGAAAGGGACATATTTCCCATTTCCCTTTGTCTGTATGCCAGGCATCAACATGAGTGTTCCCTCTCACAATCTGTTTGTGTTCCAGGGAGTAATAGCTTTTAACTGGCCTGGAAAATGACTATCCTATTAGTACCAAAGTGCATTCACAGGATCAAGTGCCTTTTGAATAGTTAAATACATTGTACCCTTTAAATAGACCAGACGGCTTTAGATGAAACCTTTAAAACTATAGCCAATCTGCTGGAAAATTAAAAATATAGTAAATCCAGTGCTGAAATGAGGCACATTTATGAGCTACTCTAATATACTACCACTTAAAATAGTTTGTTACTCAGTGAAATTTATGAGGACATTTTTTTCTCCACCAGATCCAGTAACTCCAATAAGTCACGTGCAATTGTAATAGATGGAAAATAAAGTAAAATAATAATATCATCCAAGATGATTTTAAATACCCCACCCCTGCTCTTGCCTCCTCCTGAAGTTAGTACAACTGGAGAAACTTTCCTGTTGAAGTTCACATAACTCTGTAGCTTTCCAAAGTCCTAATGGCTATACTTTCGCACCACTTTCTTCCTCAAGATATTTTGTGGGTTCCAGCTGTGGCTTTAATATCTTCTTTGTTGTTCCCTTTAAGTAATGTTTCTCCTCAGTATTACTGGCAGAAGTCAATGTTTTCTTCTGCTTTAACACATTTACAAACACGTAAGTGGGAAGCAGACACTAGGAGTTTGCAAAGGCAGGTACTTGCTGTCTTCAGTGAAATCTTATGTCTGGGGTCTTCAATCTGAGAGCTATTTCTAAACTATGCAATCATATTAAAGTCAAATAAGGTGCAAAGGGGGAAGCAGAACCTTGGATCTGAAACAATAAGCTCTCTGTAAGAGGTAAACTTTATGAGAAGGATCTAGACTGAATTTCTTGTTTGATCATTAGTGGATTTACCAGGAAAAACAAACCCTTAAAGGGTCCTAAAATTAGTGTTTTAACTTAGGTGCTCATTATGTACTGACTGGTGTGGGGAATGAGGAAGTTGAAGTGATAATTCAGCTTCAGTGATAATCAATGATAATAGAGCTTCTTGCCTTTGGGCTTTTTCTCCCATCCCAAAACAATTAGTGATGTATATCTGAACCATAACAAACAATCCCCTCAAACTTTTCTTAATAGTATTTCACTTGGTAATGTCATCATAGAAACATGGGTTAAACTATTTGAGTGATAAGGTCTCTAATTGGAACAGAAGAAAAAAAAAAAGAGAGAGAGAGAGAGAGAGAAGAGGTAAGACTTCAAATATATTAATTTTTACTTTTCTATAAAGTCAGACATGAAGCTTCTTTTTTTAACTGTTTTGATGCCCACCACATGGTTTCAGAAATATTCTGTAACAATGAGTTTTAGATGGTCAATAAGAAAATGCAGAAATGTTTCCTAATAAGCTTTACATTTTCCCTCCTTAAATTCTCTTCAGTTTCCCCTTGATCCTATATTTTGACTAAGACCTGAAATTAGTCATAACCTGCCAACAATTCTATCTTTTCATTACTCTTGGGGTTATGTGCCTTTATTTTTTATTGGTTGTCTTAAAATTGCATGAGGAACACTATGATAATGTTACTATTTTTAATATTTTGATATAAATTAATAGTAATTCTTAATTTAAGAATCTGTGTTTTTTTTTTTTTTTAATTTATTTGTATTGGTCTTAAACCTTCATTAAATGTGAAAATTCTGATAATCCCCAGAATTGAAAAAAATAAAATAAAAATAATAAAAAAGAGGTGGCAACAGAAATAATGATGAGAGGATTCAACTTTTATTTTGAAATTGATTGTCCTATTATTCATATCACAAAAGACTAGAAAGTTTTTCAGTCATCGTTAATTTCCTCTACCATTTCTGATGCAGTATATAGGTAAATTTTGTCTTCTGATCAGACCTGGGAACAGAAAATTAATATTAACAGTAAATATATCTAAATGTTCATCTACATTCAGGTTTAATAAAATACTGGGAGAGGAGGAGGATGTGTATCCTCAAGTATCACACAAAGTTTGCACCAGCTTAGCTACCTTCATATATTTTACAGTCATGGCTTTGATTATGGCCTTTATTCTACATACATGTTTACTCTTCTTAATATTTTTTCCTTTTTTTTTTTTTTTTTTTTTTTTTTTAGGCAGTTGACTGCATTTTCACCAGATTTGTTCAGACCTCCTGCTGATGTTATTAAGGTAAGAGTATTAGATGTGGCCTATGTGTATTTTAAGAAACATCTTATCAACTTTGATGTACAACTGCATATAAAATCAACAAAGAATTCATGGTTTAGGGATGGTGCTGGAGACTTTGCCATATGGGAAAGGCATGTTGTGTGAGAGGAAAAAGTGCTGCAAAATTAAAGGAATGGATAGAGCTTTTAATTTTATACCTTACAAGGCCTCTGAGAGTAATAAGTTGAGCTGGTTTTGGAAGTTTTAGTCACCATTAGGTGCACCAGGAAAAGGGGTACCTGTACTCTGAATTTTG
Organism: Nettapus auritus; assembly: GCA_011076525.1. NCBI lineage: Eukaryota > Metazoa > Chordata > Aves > Anseriformes > Anatidae > Nettapus > Nettapus auritus. The sequence goes on from CM021765.1 coordinate 200,262,188, forward strand.
GTACCTGCTCCAATCGCATTATCTTGACCAGGACTGAAGGTGCTCAGCTCAGTCAGGCCAAGTAGACATGAAAGAGATACTAAGATGGTGATTTCAATAGTAAAAATTAAAAGTGAAAAGCAATGATTGTGCTTCTGTTTTCTTGCTCCCTTTATTATGTATATTACCTATTAACTTTGATATGTTTTTGGTTATAACTTTTTTGAAATTAATATGGATTTGTGTCTAACTACTAGGTTCCTTTAGAAATCGTAACTCAACGTTTGCTAAATTTTTTGCCTAAGGTATGGAGAAATCTTTGTAACAGTTTAGCATCCTGGCTCCAGGTCTGATATGCACTGTCTTGGGCAACCCACCTGCCTACAATTACTTGTTTTTTTCTCAGAGACACCATTGCTACAATACTCATGTCAGCTAATTTGCAAGTTATATGGATTCCTATGTGTGATATTTTCACTGGTGGCTGGATTAAAGATGACTTATCCATGGAAGGAGATAAATTGTTGAAATTTTCAAAACTGCTCATTAAAATACAGAAGCCAGAGTTCCAATTTGAATGCATGCTTGCAATTAGCAGCATGTGATTTAATCTCAAGGGGGACTACAGTTTATTTCTACTGAAGAAATGGCTGATTCAAGCAAGCTGCTACATTTTATCAGGAGTCAGTAAAATATTTTGCAATGAAGATTCTACCCTCTACCACACAGTCCTACATGGATGTAGTAAGGAAACTATTATAATTTACTTGCTGATGTTAATTAATCTTTTTTTTTTTTTTTTTTTTTTTTTTTTTTCATGTTTGTACTGAAAATATCATAAAGTTTTAAATCTGGCTGGAGCTAATTAGTGCATTTTACTCAGGCAGAAGATATTGTATAACTGCCAGTACAGAAGAAATCAGACACAAACCTAAGACAGTCTTAAACATGAAGACAATATTTTAAAATACATATTTTTACTTTCATCTTTGATTTATTTTCTTCCATTCATTTTTAAAAAGTTTTTACCTTCTTCCAGGAGATCTAGAAATTTACATTACAATAAAAAATTAGGTCTTCATAGGACACCTGGAGCTACAGGTTTTTTTGTTAGCTTTATCATTTATTTATTTATGTATTCTATGCAGAGATGCGAGCAGTGCAACAAAATTAATATTTAATAGACAGATTTAAAACATAATGACATATTTCTGTAGGAAGGAATTAAGGGTTTGTATTTATTTATTTATCTTTGTACTATCCTTAGTCAAGCCTCCAAGATGTTATTGAAATCCTTCTACATTCCCAATCTGAGATATTACTTATTTGATAAGACATTATAATATAAAGGGAGAGGGGCTTCCTGTGTTCCATATTTTGTCATATTAATTGCCAAGTGTTGTTTGTTGTTGTTGTTTTTATGATGCATGCCAGATATGTCTTGTATTATGTCACTGCCATTGAATTCAGATAAAACTGCTCAGCTGCTTGTTTGTTTCTCTATCATTCACTTGATGAAGATCCATTGATAGAAATGTATAACATCTCTGACATTTTAAAACTTTAGTATAAAAAGTATGTGCTATAGCTATCCACCCTGTGAACATATGTGGAGCAGCTTGTGTGTGGCTTACAGTGTCAAGAATGAAATCCTTGTGTTTGGCTACTTCATATTCAACAGATGCAAGATTCTGTGGAACAGACTTCTAGGAACGACATATTGTTTGTGATTGTCACTATGTCCTTTCTAATGTAAACCCCCGAAACACAATAGGGTAGTGTTTGGAGTTTAAAGCTCCATGTTTAAATATGGAGTGTTCTCGCATGTCCAGTCTTTGCCACCTCAGCCCATTCTGTTTACAGCAGACTCATGGCTGCTCTGACATATGCTGCTAACAACAAATTTTCAAGGAGCTCGCACTTGTAGAACTGAGCTCTACTATGTTTCTCACACATCCTACACAAAATGCTCTCAGTAGAAAAGGGACAGAATAAGTATTATCAGGAGTTTTCTTCAGTACAAATATGTCTAAATCCAGCTACTTTACACTTTCTGATCAGAACAAAGGGAAAGAATTGAAATATGACCTGAGGCTGTTTAATATTACATCAATTCAAGTTGTGCAAAGATACTAAAATAATGCCTTTGTGAACAGATACCATGAGATGACAACCAATTGTGCAATCTCAGCTACCCTATGATTCTATACATATGCAAAGGGTTTCCAGCCTGACAAAGGGGTGGCTGTTGCCCAGTGCTGTGATATTATCTTCTTTTTATTAATCTCTGCGGGTTGATTTAGGAACAATATGCCCTGTAGCCTGAGATCTTTATGGTTGAGAAAGTATTGGGCTTGCCTTGCAAAATTCACTCAAATCATCTCAGTCTTCCCAAGCAGAGGACAATCCACTGAGATGACTTGGAAAGACCAAAGTAGAAGGTGATGGCATTTCCTAGCAGGATCTGTCCAACTGTTTATTAATGCAGTCAAGTCAGAGCAAAACAGTGGTATTCACTTAGAATAGGAAAGAGACATCTGCTGAATCCCACCGATTGTGTCTTCCTTTATTTCTGATCTGACTATGGGTATTCCAGAAGTCGAGTTTAATATCAGATTTCAGTTAAGCTGTAAGCCACACTTTAGCACTGTCCAACCCAGGAACTGGACACTTAGCATTTTGTTAAATATCATTTTCAGATAATTTACTTTATTCAAAAGCTTCCTTTCCTCAATATGTTCATTCCCTGCAAACAGAAGACTGTCATCACCTGCTCTCTACTTGTTTGCAAGCTGATAGCTCTTCTCCTCTCATAAATCCCATTAATTAATGAATAGTCAGCAGGGAATTGTCTCCTCAGGCTCATTAAAAAAATGGACACTAAAATGATATGAAAGCAGCTGCCTCCTTTCTGTCATTCCCTTCTGACGGCTACTGCTTTCCTCATCAGTGCTAAATTATAACGCTGCTTTGATTAGCAGTCCGGTTACTTGCTGCAGCTGCATACGGAGATGGAAATCTTAACTACACAGTCATGTTTAATTGATATTCTCATCAAACTGTTAACATTGTTAAAAAAAAAAAAAAAAAAAAAAAAAAAAAAAAAGGCACATGTACGTATATTAAAACCTGCTGGAAGTTTTTTTGACCTTGTGAGCAGATTGAAAAGGCATGTTATTTCTCAAAACTTTGTAATAAGACACTGACTATTACCTGAGCTCATTTGGGAACAAGAGGTAAAATCTGTGAAATATCACAGGCTGGAAATCATCTTAAACAGAAATATCTTAAATCATCTTTCCAGTGCCTGAATGACATTTGTATTTGGAAAATAAAATAGAAATTGTATTTATTTTAAAGCAGGGAACAAGGTCTTCAGAATTTCATCAAAATATTTATAGTAATATATATATATATATTCACCACCATAGAGTGAACATATCTTGGACATAGCATCTGTATTATGGTTGATGTAAAACAGCATGACTTAAAAGATGTTGTAACTCATAAAAGAAGGGCAAGTTGTTTATACTTGTGTTGGGCAAGACCTGCCTATACATATGTTTATATTTAACCTGTGAAAGAATTTGGATTAAATTATAACACATCCCTTGTTTTTAAAGTTTTATTCCTAAGCCAGGCCAGGACCCTGTACTGAGGCTGCAAAGAATTGCCAGCCTTCTACTACAACAGTCTTTAAACATCAGGCATCTTCAAGGTTTGAGGTGACATTAACAAGAGTTGTTGCTAACTGCTACTTAATGGTTGGTATCTTCACTCAGATGAAATCTGGTAACTCACTGGGTTCTGGGACTAAGAAGGAGATGAGACATAGGACAAGGAAAAATGTTCTTTTTCTGGTGCTGGCTTATGGTGCTAAAACCCAAATTCTCCCCATAGAAGGGAAGAGAAAAATTGCCTGTGGCACACCAGAAAGCATCTATAATAAGAACTAATAGAAGCAGATCTTTCAACTACAATAGCAGGATTAATATATTGAGTGCAGTTCTGAAATAATCTTAAACGAAATGAAGACTTCAGACTTCTTTGTGTCTCTGTTCATAGATTTGCCTTTCACAACTGGATTTGGACTTCTACTCTCCAATGTCAAAAGCAAAACTGCAGATTTGTTATCTTATTTACATAAACACAGAGTCATTGTTTGATATGGCCTGACCTGATAAATTGCTCAGCTTCTCCCGGATGGCATTCCATTAGAAGTTTCATCCACCGAGTTTTGTGCAAGGTGAATCTAGAGTTTCTGATTAAATTACAGTGAAATGGGAACGAAAATCCTGATTTTTATGTCATAGCAGGGGGAATATTTGAAGGGAATTTCTATTTTTATCTATTTGCAACACTTTTGGAATGACACCAGCTCCTACTGTGGCACAATATTCAGTTTAGTCATGGCCTTAAGTGTCTAACTATGATATTGAGATCTGGCCCAGATTCTCCCTGGTAGCATCTTTTGGTAGCATGTTTTTTTGTTTGTTTGTTTGTTTGTTTTTCTACTTTTTGAGATTAAATAACTAAAAATAAAATATTTTTTTTTAATGTGATTTTGACTAAATTTTATATGCAGACATCCTAACCTGTTAGAGACCAGAGGGTTCAGTAAAAGTTTTCTCGTTGATGAAATAGGAGATCTAGGCTATTCATGCAAATATTTTGAAATATTTGCTAGGAAAAAAAAAATGTTAGTTTTTTTTTACTTTTGGACTTTTATTCAAGGCCCATCTGGATGCCTACCTGGGCAGCCTGCTCTAAGGAACCTGCTTTGGCAGGGGGGTTGGACCCAATGATCTCTCGAGGTCCCTTCCAACCCCTACAATTCTGTGATTCTGTGAGTCTGATTCTGTGACTTAACAGAGAAATTTGACCCTTAAAATGTGGCAGCATGACTTTGAAAAAGTAGTTGCAAATTTTCCTTCTATTCATTACTAGAAATTATCTCTGTTTTTGTTGGTAGTTAATGCTATCATGATAAATATTGTTAAACTAAGTAAATAACCTAAAATGTTTCCTTTCCTCTTTCAAGTGCTTAACTTCTTTCTTTCCTTCTTTGATAGCCTGTAATTGTCACAGTATTATTCTGTATTAATTGAATAATGTCTCCCTTTGAACTGTCTTGTAGGAGTAAAGAAAAGATCTAGCTAGCGTAGTATATCATATCTATCACCATTTTCTGTGAGTCTGGGGGAGATTCACATCTTTTATTAGGGTTATTTAGAAATATCATGGCTCTGTCCTGAAAAGACAGAAAAGAACACTCTCTGTACAGTTTGTAACTGTGCTCCAAGCTTGGGCACCTGAGATGCATTAAATTAGATAACATGAATTTAATCTTAACAGGATGATTCACAGGCATGCTATAAAGTTCATAGTGCAAATTCAAATTTTCCAGTGTCTTCAGAAGATTTCAGGTCAAATTCATATGAAACAGGATCCTGAAAATGAAACAACCATTATCTTTAAACCCAATGCACATTACTAATTGTTGCAATACCTAGCCTTATTTTTATTTATTTATTTATTTTATTTCTTTTTACTTTTTTTTTTTTTTTAACAGAAATATTAATAAGTTTTCCTTTGCTGAACACAAATCACTTGAAAGTCATTCTCTACTTCATGGATCCGGTAAGGTAGACAAGACTGATCTATTCATTTCATCTAAACAGCCCAATTATATTTTGGCAGTGGTGATTTTACTTCTCAGAGAGGTTGAATTTGAATTTATTCCACATACATGAAAAGTTTTACCTCTTATGCATTGCAGGCTTTTTTTTTTTTTTTTTTTTTTTTTTTTTTTTTGGTCATATTGATCTGTAACCTTGAAGTCATTAAATGATTTATGCCTCTAAGATAACTTATTAATTATAATGCACTTTTCTTGTTAATTAAGAGGTGCAGTTGGCATAGTATTTGATGTTGTTGCTAAGTTAATTCATTAAATCCTTTAAAGTAAAAGCCAAAATATGACTCTCCTAGTGTAATAGTTAATGCTATTTTTCCACACCAACTGCCATAAAATATAATAATGAAATGAAACAGTGCATTCATTACAGAGGAGTCAGACTATCTATCTAGTAAGGAACTCAAAACAGGAGAGGAGTTCAGATTATTACATTTAAGATCTGTGTCCACAGACCACGAGAAGGGTCTTGTATAAAAGGAAAGGGAGACAGAACATTCTATATATGTAAGGATTTTTTAATTTTAATTTTTATTTTTCTTAAACATACACACAGGTAAATTAGTATTACATACCAGTGCTTTGAAAAGAAAAAAAAAATCTAACACAGGAGTGAAGAGTAGCAGGTAACCTGTATTAACCTGAGCTGGGTTGTTTTTCATTTATATGTACAGCATATAGGACTATAATGAATGTGTTTTGATTGAAATAACTTGTAGTTAAAACCCTATTGGAAGTCCTGTGATGAAAACACTTCATCTGAGTCTTGCTGCCTGAAGAGTTTTGCTGCTGGGATTATTGACATTGGTTGACAGTGTGGTGAACTGAAGCTATTTCCACTCAGTCAGGAAGCCAAAATTTTCCTAAGGCAAAGAAATAATTTTACTTTCTAGACAAACTTGGTATTTATGTTGCCTTGGACAATAGGGTAAAGAACACCTTTCCAATACAGCTTTAACAATATTAGGAGGAAAAATCAGTTAAGATATAGTATTAGGTCCATTCTACTTCAAGAAGGCTTCAACAGATGCACGAAATGACCGGCATCATTGATCTCTTCCTAGGTAGTGATGTCCTAGGAACCCCTAATTTTCTGACATTGTGGTTTGCTATTTTGCCCAGAATTATACCAGTTTCACCAAAGGTCCCTGTGGCAGAGAACCTGCTTTGTTTTACTTGTACCACTCTTTTTCTTGTTGTTGTCTGTATTTTAAATGCTTATTTTTCACATCTTTTATTTGACTAATATAAATATCAACAACAGATAGTGTGTTTGGGATATACATACATTTGTGGCCAGGGTACATGCATGTATATGTTTCTGGCAAGATGCTACAAATGATTTTTCCTGTGGTTCATTTCTCATATATCAGTTACTTTTTAAGTAACTATTTGGTCAGCAGTTGAAGTCAGTGGAAAATTATGACATGTGAGAACATCAGTGTGAACGTAATGTAACCTTTCGTTATCTGCAGGATGAAGCACTAATATATTGTATGAATGAAAGAGATAACCAATTCCTTCACTATTCCCACACATAGTTCTAGATTTGTATAATTTCCAAATGTCTGAACAAGGAAATACACTTACGCTTTTATGCAAACCTTGTTCACGTCTTCAGACAAGGAAATCTATTCTTATGTATATAGAGTTCTATCTAGAAATTCATAGATTAAAAGAAATGGCAATAATCTAAGATGTTATGTAGAAAATGATCAATATTTGAAACAATCTATTGCTAGCCACAATTTTCATCTAGTTCAAAGGCTCATGGAACTGACTGGTATAATTTTTGATTTTATTTTTTTCATTTTTAATCTTTTAGTACGATGCTCTTTTTCAAAACAACACTCATGTAAACAGAATATGAGATCAACATTATTTCAGAATGATACCAGGGTACGTGGGTTATATTAGAAAATGATATGTTCCTGATTGCTTTTTAGGAGTGTATATGAACTATGTATATATAACAATAAAGTGTTTACTCAGCAGCACTGTGTCAAAGCAAAGTTGTAACTGAGTACCGCCAAGAGAGTACATATATTTTGTTTTATTAAAAGGAAAAAAAAAAAAAAAGGAAAAAAAAGAAAAAAGAAAAAAAAAAATCTTTTCCTTATTTTCAGAAATAAATTGTCCTATTGTGGGTATGAAAGACCTATTCACTCAGACATTAAGAGGCATTTACTGGTCTTTTAAAACAAAAGTTCAAATCAAACCGTTATCAAACCTGTCAAAAGCATATTTTTCAGCTCTTTTGGAAGAAGGAAATTTAAAATTTTAAGTATAATATTTGGAATTGCTATGATAATTGAAGGAGTAGAAAGGATGCATAATGATTTCAGGAAAAAATAAATGTGCATGTCTTCATGTTGGTTGCACTGTTTATCAAAAATAAAATAAATATGTATTGCATATTAGATATGAAAATAGCTTCACTAGCAAGGAAAATAAAGATATCAGAAAGATTAGGTGTTTCCAAAGCCAGGAATTTGAGTTAATATGAGCAGAAGGATTTTAGGTGTATTTGTGACTAGCACAGATAAGATGGATGGCTTTATTTATTTATTTATTTATCTATTTGTCTCTATTTACTTACTTATTTATTTATTTATTTAGTGAGACTTGAATGAAATACACAGCTGCTTTCAAGAGGACCAAATCTAACAACTTTGACATTTCATATATTTAAAAGCAAAATTGGCAGTTTCCTATGCGAAGTAACTTCCTACAATCACAGGTGACAGGACTTGATCATCAGGGGAAAAAAAAAAAAAAAAAAAGTCATCAGCTACTTTATTCTTCAGGGAAGGTTAACCACTCATAGTGCTATGATACTTTTAAGAAAATTAAAGAACCCTTAAGAAATCAGCTGATAATTTGCCATTATTGAGTTTATTGTTAAATATGTAAACAAGTGAAGTTGTGTACTCTATGCCTTCACCAAGCAAAATCAACACTTGGGATGGGGGGAGCGGGAGAGCAGGCAGGGATTTTGAACAATAGTCAGAAAAAAATGTAAAACAATTAAAGAATTATTACATTTATATGTTCAGGTAGCAGACTGAAAACAAAAATCACAATCTCAGCAAATTTGTGCTCAGTCTATTCTGATTTTAAATGGGAGATCTTCTAGATGATTAGTTTTGGACTAAATTTATGAAATTTTCAAATTTTGGAAAAAAATGTAAAGATCATTGCATTTGAGACAAGGTGTATTGAGCAAACACAGCTTCCCCTGGAGCTTTGTACTCCATATAATTACGTTCCACATACAGTAATTGAAACTTGTGAATACGTCAAACTGTGTGTTTTCACAAACCAGCAGTAATCAACTCAAATTATTTAAATTCACTATTTGACATAATTGGTATAAATATGACAGAAGAAAGATATTTCTAGGGTATATTACTTCATAACTATATCAAATGACTACCTAGGGAGATAACTGCCTTTTGTTCCAATGGAAATCTGCAGGATGGAAACCCTTAGTACAATATTCTTGTTTTTCCACAAATTTTACTTCAATTTACTAGAAGATTTACTAAAATGGAAGGGAAAGCTCTGCAGCCTGGGAAGATCCATGTACCTCTCTGATTCAGAAATTATGATAAAATCAAGCAATTAGAAACTGCTGGCCAGAAGCTCAGCAGCTGTCAGCAGGAATAGCTCCACTGAAGTCAGAAAAGCAATGCTGATTTTTTGGATTAAAATTGCACTTCCAGGGAGAATACTGATGCTGGTTGTCCTACATTGATGTAATAGACTTGTCGCTTCCACAAAAAGTACTCTAAAACCAGCCCAGAGATTGTTGCACATTTCATGTGTGACAGAAATGGCTCTCTAGGGGCTCATGAAAGCCAAATGCTGATTGTTGTTTCCATCCCTTCTGAACCTTTGAGATGGCATCAGACCCTGAGGGGAAAAATAAATAAAAATAAATAAAAATAAATAAAATAAATAAAATCTCCAATGTTTACTTTAAGAAGTGTTGCATACATTGGAAGAGAAGGGGAGGGCAGGGAGTGGAATGGATCTGAATGTCCTAAATTATGGTTGAATGTAAGGTCAAGTTCATTTTTCCCAACCTGATGATTGGCTGGCAAGAAGATACAAAATATATTAATTGATAACGTGTACCACTGAATAGGCTCTACTTATTCTTTATAAATAGAGTCATTACAAGAAAAGGACGCATGAGAAAACATTTGTACATGTGGTGTTCAGAAACACGAGAGCTTTCTGGGAGTGTTTTACAGCAGCTCAGCTCTGACCAATCTTTGGCAGTCCCTGGAGGAAAGATGAATTAATGAAGAGAAAAGAAAAGGCAGAAAGCCATGCATGTAACTTTTCCATCCATTTAATAATATTTGTGTGGATTCAAAACAAACAAACAAAAACAACAGCAAAGCAAACAAAAGCTGTCTCACACTTCCCCAGTTGTATCACAGATGTTAAGGAGTGTTGTAACCACCAAGCACGTATTTTACTGCAGCAGGAAAACAGTAAGAGCAGGCTGCTTAAAAAGGGTTTTTATCCTTCCCTTCCTCCCTCTGACTATGGCAAAAGGCTGACTTGAAACTTGTTAAATCATCTTGTTTCTCTCTGTAAGCTCTCTCAAGAGTCAGAGCTCCCTGTGGACGTTGCCTACAGCAGTGCACTGAAGTGGTTGGATGCAGGCAAGTGTCTTAGAAAGGACAGCTAGCTTGTTTATCATTTTCTGACTCTCTCCCTTTCTCTTTTTTAAAAATAGATATACTGTGTGTTTTTGTTCTGCAAACAGCCTGATCTGTAGATATATATGAAACTGTAGAACTGCAAGATTTTATCTTCCAAGTTATAAAAAAAAGAAATCCATCCAACACCTGGTTTAAGAATAAATGGTAAAAAGAAAGATGTAGCTATGTGTTTCAAGTATGAATCAAATATCACTGCCTCAGCCTGTTTCAAGGGTGCGCATGTTATTGGTCTGACAAAATAATGCAAAAATTGTTTCTCAAAACAAACAAACAAACAAAACACACACACACACACATATATATATATGTATCTAGCTGCAGAATGGCCACTTGAGCTGTCTGGTGGCGCATAAACAGCAGGAAAAAAAAAAAAAAAAAAAAAAAAAATGCTCTCTTTAATCAATGCAATGATTTAAACTGATACTACATTCACCCTCCATCCAAAGCCTAGATAGAGATAGAGAAAAGGCCTTAAGCCAGTGAGGGTTGAGACACATGAACAATTTTGTGAAACATTCACATGGAATTCCAAGTGAAGCAGTAGAATTAATTCACAAATTATAGTTAATGCACTGTAAGAGCAAGAGATACTCAAGCAGAATGAAAATGCAGTAAATACAGCTCAGTATGCTTTATAATAAAGAGCTGACACACAAAACAGACTGCTTCAGTGGAGGGCATGTAGTAGGGGGAAGCATCCCTTCCACTTGTTGCATAATATTCCCGGATGAAGCACTTAAATAAACATGCCACTCTTCCATTACATGTCCTCCCACAAAACTGTCAATGAAGCGAGGTGTATGAGTAAAACTGGAAGCCTGGGTGGCAAAGGAAAGATCTTCATTTTCTTTATGCATCCTTTTCTTTATACAAAAAGATGGCAAGGAACAGGCTTTGACTCAGAAACCTGTTACTGTTGTTCAAGATCAGCAGTGCAGTACTGAAGTACAGTATGGAAAGACAAGCTGTGAGTTTCCAGGCTCAAAAGCAAGTGTCTCTTATGGACTTGAAATTATTCAGCAATCAAATAACTGGATTTCAGCCTTCACATGATCTTTATTTTCCACTCCTATTAGTGAGATTATTATTTATGTCCATTCCCCAACTCTATAATTTGGCATTTTTGCTTCAACTATAAAAAGGCTTGGGAGGACTGAAAAGTCTTTGGAGGGGATGGACATATTTACATATTTAGCACAAAAGAGAAGCCATGTTCCTTGTCCCTGCAACATGTAAAAAGATATGAAAAAATATTTGCAAAGGAGAATTAGGTTTTGTTTGTTTTGGGGAGGTGTTTTGAGGAAATCCATACAGACAAAGCTCATTAATTTTAGATTTTTTTTATATTATTTTTTTCCCACCTCTATGCTGGTCAGTGAACTTAGGGAGGGAAATAAGAGCTTGATGTAGTCAGACATGTTTTTATATATACACTTTACATATTCATGGCACATATTTCCATATTTATATTTATGTCCAGTGTCCATCTAGGGAGTCAGGTCAAAAGCAGCAGAAGATAGACCTGCAACATAGCTCACAGGTCCATTCAGGAGATGGAACCAAAGACATGACTAGGTTCCCTACAACATAGGTCTAAAGTCCAGCCAGGACAGGGTGTGGTGGTTTTACCGAGCTAGGAAGCTGAACTCCACCACAACCGCCCTCTCACTCCCCCTCCTTAGAAGAGGAGGGGAAGAAGTAAAGGAAAGAACAACTCATGGGTTAAGATAAGGGTAATTTAATTAAAGGGAAAAAAAAATATTAAGGAAAGGTTATTATTAATTAAACAATTTAACTAAAGAGAAAAAGGGAAAGGGGAAAAGGGAAAGGGGAAAAGGGAAAGGGGAAAAGGGAAAACAAAACAAAAGAAAACAAAACAAGTAAAGGCTGTGTGAATGTGCAGAGGAAAGAAATTGCTCTCTACCTCCCACAAATGATCGATGCTTGACCACATCCTTGTTGATGGCTTCAACGCACCTAGCCGGTGTTCGGAAAGACAGATGTTTTTGCAACAAGAGCCCATCCCTCCCCTCTTCTTCCTTTTTCCACCTTTTATTGTTGAGTGTGAAATCATATGGTATGGAATATCTGTTTGGTTGGTTTAGGTCAGCTGCCCTGGTGATGTTCCTATCTCACTTTTTTGCCCATCCCCTAAGAGGGTTAGAGAGAGTCCTGATGCTGTGCCAGCAGAGCTCAGCAGCAGACACAACACTGGTGTGATACCACTGCTGAGCTAGCTACAAGTGCAGAACACCGTACGGGCTGCTGCAAGGAAAGTTAACATCCCAGCCAGACCCAGTACACAGGGTTGAAGACAAGTCCACCTACAGCATAGCTCAGAAATGGACTAAGGTACCTGCACAAAGAGGGTAGGTGCGAGTCCCAGGTGAGGTTGGTCAGGTCAAGTAAGACAAAGTAGTGGTCTCAGGTTCCTGATATAGGCAGGTGATTGATGTATATATAATTAATTATAGACATATATTTTTATTTCATATCGATATGACTCCTCAGAGAACCAAGACGTCTCTTACTTGGTAGGTAAATTTTATATTCCAAACTAGAAGATAATTTTTTATTTAACATACAACTTTAAATGCATATGTTTGGGAATTGAAAGTTGGGGAGTTTTAGGTGTATGTGTTCTTGTACACCTTCTTGAAGTCATGTTAGAAAACGTCTCATTTGAAATCTAGTGGTTTTATATTCAGTAACGGGCATTCACAGCTGCGGATTTGGCGGCCTGATGTTTCCTCTAATATTGTTTCAGGAGCTTACAACCTTAATTGAGGTTAGCCGTTCTGTGGGTCCGTTGGCATGGAAAATGAAGCATGATTGTTTATATTAAATTTGTAGTAGCAGCTGTTTTCAGAATATATTTGTTGGACTAAAAAATGCTAAATATCTTGAAATATATAAACCTGGGATAAGGGATATTTTAAATTTCAGAAAGCAGTAAGAAATTCTGAAATAACATTAACAAGATATGGTCTGTACCCCACATTCTCTGTAATCCCAAACAAGCTGGGCATTAACAAGAAGGCTTATTGCTATAATGGTTACAAGTTCTTTCAGGAGTATAATGTAGCTTAACAAATAGATTTTTATCAGTGACATGTGCTAATGGTTGTGTTATCGCCTGAAAATGTGACACTCCTATTAACACATCTTGGTTTAGTTTCCCTAATGAGAATTCAAGATGATTTTAAAAGACAGTGATAAGAAAGTTATTACATATTAAACAGTTGCCACTTGTTTATTTAGCACATTTACCGAAGATTTATATCAACAAGGGCTGTTCTCATCTGCTCAAAATTTATCTACTGAATCTTCCAAAGGTGTTTGTTAGCAGACACGTTTAAACCATATTAACTTTTGGACATGCAATAACCAGATCAGATTAATATAATCCAAAGTCTTTAATCATTCAGGTTTAAGAAAATATTTATAGTCATTGTATCTTTTACTGTACTGCTCTGGGTTAGGTTTTACTAATATGCAAACAAGAGCTAAAGAGAATTGTATTTTTTTAAAGGTATGCCCAGTGCCTAGAATGTAAAGCACAATCCACTATGTTAAAGTGTTGGTTCTACAAGCTAGTGTCATACTGTGCTGCATGAATGCATTTTCTAAGGCTGTTTAGGGTGTGCTGATTAATCATTCTTTTTTGAGAGGTTTTGAGCACAAGAGATAGATCTGATTTTCCTTTTACTCCAGTTTTGTATTAATAATCTCTAGCACTCTATTTTTGGAGATGTTTTCAATTTTTCATTGATAAATTAAATCAGAGATTTGAATACTGATGTTATGAGTTGTTTTATAGGGTATTGCAAACTGGACTTCATAACATATGTTAGTTCTTTCTCAAAAGTTCTAGCCTTCCCCTATCTAGACTGAATTCTTCATCACACAATCACTGAGGGATAATTTATGAGTTAAAGCAGCAGAATCTCTTGTATTGTGCAAAAATACAAATATTTATCTGCAGTCTGAGGCACTGCTGATATTCAAAATTTCATCAGACTGCTGATGTCCTCTGCTGCAACCACAACAAAATGACTTCTACTTTATGAAAGCCAAGGAGTGCCTACCAGGAGACATTCTGAGATATCGTCTTGATACTGGATTTGAAATTCCTATTTCTCTTCACACTTTTCTCAACTTGACTGGACAGACTGTAAGTTGTCTGATACTCAGTGCTCTTGTTATTTGCAAATTCTACAAGATGATGAACATTCAGTCCTTAAAGACAGGATACTGCCACATGTCCCTCTGAACTTTAGGATTCTCATTTCAGTGGTTTAATTTCTTCATGTATTCTTGTCAAGGACGGATCAGAAGAAGGAAAAGCAGTGATAGTGATATCCTTTAATATGTAGCAGAGGATTAATACAACACAATGTCTGGGCAGATGAGAAAAGTATTTCATATGTCTAGAGCCCTGAAGTCTGTAATTTGTACAACCCTAAAAGAAAGCTGAAAATCTGTATATGGTTGAAAACAATAAAAATGCATTCGTTTATTCAGACTAGATAAACTAATAGTATATTATAGCATATTGTGCATTTTAGCTGTCTGTATTTAAAAATCTGACCTGTTCATTTTAAAACCTAATGTACTTCCCATTGTATTCTACAGTCAAGTATAAAAACTTGACTTCACTTTACAAATGTTTTCACAAACACAAACTCATTCCTGAGTGTGTTCTGGCAAAACCATAGTCCTGGCTTTGAATTTAGCATGCCATGTGTTTCTGTACACAGAATGAACTGATAACATAGGAACAAACACAGTATCTCATATAAACTCAGGTGGGATTTGTTTGACAGCTACTGAATACACTGGGACCATATCTAATGTTTAGGAGAACAGATTTTTCTTTTCTTTTCTTTTCTTTTCTTTTCTTTTCTTTTCTTTTCTT
>CM021765.1:200285109-200306178 GCA_011076525.1 Nettapus auritus
TTGCAGCAGGGATGGTCCTCGCCCTTTGCACCCTGGGGAGATAGAGATACACTCAAAGCCTATTTCATCCTGCATATAAAGGGATAAAGCAAGTAAACAACTTTTATTCTGTGACAAATTATAGGGCCTGAGGCTTCTTTGGACTCAATGTGTTGTCATTCCATTTGTGCAGATTTTGCCTTAGTTGCTCTTAATTTTTGTTCATCATAAATACCATGGTGACTCTTTTCAATGCAAATACACTTCTGTTGTGTCTGATATTTTTGTTGCCTGAAAACTGCATAGCTGAATTTGAATATAAGCATTAGTATGTTACCAAGCAGATTATTATTTTCCTTTATTTATTGCTTAGCCAAATGTACTTCGTTCCTGTGCATTTCACTGTGCATGTCTATACATACCTACAAGTTATTACACAAATCACCTGATAATTTCCTCATTACTAATTGGTCAGTATGCTTGTGGGAATTTTTATTTATTTATTTATCTATTTTTCCTCAGGGGAATTGAGGAAGCTTTGAATTATTATTTTTTTTTTTTTCCTCCAGCATTATACTAATACATTATTGTCTATGGAAACACTCCCATCAGGGCAAGAAACAATAGCATGAATACATTTCCTATGGTAAATGAATGTTTATAGAAACTTCTTTACAATACTTGCTTATTTCATCTAGAAGCATTATCATTTATGTATAATGAAAATTATTAATAGAAAACATGAAGAAAAATAGAAAACATAGGTTTTGTGTGTGTGTGTGTGTGGTTTCTTAAAAGGTTAGCTTTACTTTCCTATCTGCTTCCTGATTATTATTACTATTATATTAAAGATGATAAAAGCGAAGGAGAAAGAATAGTTGTTTAACTGGACTAATGCTTTTACTGAACACATTTCCTTGTAAAATTAGAATCACCATAGAAGTGAAGGTATTTATAACATTACAATGAACTTAAATGTTTTGTACTCTGCACAGTGTACTTAGACTAAATTTCACTGTCTAGATTCAGCTCAGATCATGTTACAGACAATATTTTCCTGAGCACTTTAAGGAAAACTGAATTTGGCTCTCTGCACAGATTCCACTATTTGCATCTCTTTTAATCTGACAGTTTACCTTTGCACACCCACCTAGTTAACATTTTGTTCCAGAAATTTCTGGTTTTGAATAGAAATGATTGTTGTCAATGTTGTGGGAAGGTCTGCAGTCTGTTATAGACCCACTAAGGGGCTCTATGCCATAGGCTTGACAGGCCTTTTATTATCACATGCCTTTCCATGTTTACATAATCTAATTCACATGCTAGTATTGTAAGGCTTTTCAAAAATTAGAGAGCTGTAAAATGATACCAAGCTTACTGAGTTGGTGTAGAGATTTATGCCTGACCCACCTACTAGGAAAAAATAAAATAAAATCCACTTGTCCATTTGAAAAAGAAATTAAGAAGAATCTTACTGTCCTCAACAACAGCTTTAAAACATGATGAATTCAGAATAAGTACTCAGGTGTTCACGATTAGATACATATTTACGTACTTTGATGAACTGGAATCCAATAGAAAGGGAAGAAAAGATCTTCCTTTCTAAGATAGTTAAAATCAAAGGTATATACTGCAGATAAGCCAACACCAAAATTCAGTGGCAGATTAAAAAGACTTCAGAAAATGAAATTGGATATGTCTTGTTAAAAACCGGGATACAACTTGCCTTGGAGATAACAAGGAATACCTTCAAAAAAGCCGAAAACATAATTTGTGAGGGAAGAGTGAAGATATAACTCAGTCGTAAATAGGGATATTAAGCAACGCTTGAATAATTTATGTGTTCTATGTGAAAAAGATTTTCCATCTTAGCTGTATAAATTCTTTTTGATACGCTTTGCTACAAATTCATATAGCACAGCTGAAGGACATTTAAGAGTTATAGGGCAGAACCTTTCCATTGTGTTAATCACTTACAACTCCAATTTCATACTACATCAGTCTTTTTTTACTTTGGTTTACAAAACCCACTACCATTTCTCTGTAAAGATCTCATAGTCCCAAAAGCTTGCTCACTGTGCACTCAAAACAAGGAATGTCTATGAGATCCTCGATAGAGAAGGGAAGTAGAAACAGCAATGTAAAACAAACTTCTGGGCAAGCTGGAAAGTGCTTTAGTTTCTGGTGCCTTTCAGAAGGCACCAGAATGCCCTAAGGCATTTGAGAACTCCTTAGCTGTAGTAATTCTGACCCTAAAGGCATATGGAAATTAGAAGATTACCAATCATTTTAGCAGTAGAATGGGGAACAGGCTTCTTGTCAGTGTAGTAAAGGTACAGAAAAACCCTGGCTAGCAACCATAAGCATCTGTTTCTGAGATGGAGCTGCATCAAGTTATGAAGGCTTATAATTACATGAGCAGAGATGTCCCATTCAGTCCTGTCTTCCTTCATGTAGGAAGCCACGTGACTTGTACCTGCAGCCAAAAAAAAGCAAGGTGAAAGCCACTACAATCTGGGCTTACATCCCAGATTCTTCCTGAAGTCCATTGTCAATTAATTTTAATGATCTATATTCCCATAATAAAAATCAATTTTCCACTGTGATTTTGCAATTTTAGTCCTTGGATGTTGGTGACTTTTATACATATATTTATTTATTTATTTATTTATTCCCCATTATTTCATTGTCTCCATAAATGAATTACAGTCAGAGAGGCTATTCCATAAGGCAAAATTTCAACAAAATATTTGGATAGGAAAGTAAACAGGGATCAATGTCCTATATGGTGTGGTAGATAATGTTTTAAAAAATTAGACAATAGATTAAATTTATTCAGTATTCAGTGTTTCAGCATCCAAAATTTGTTCTTCTGTATCTATACAAGAGGTCTCATTGCAACCTCCCAGCTCTGTGCTTGTTTAATCTTCTAGTACTCTTTGGAGTAAAATTCAAGAGTATAGCATCTCCCATTTAACTAATATAAGCATATATCAATTAGGTGTAGTCAATAATATGTATATCACTACTTCTAGTCATATATCATTGCATCTGAAGGAAATAAAGTATTTATTATTAGGTCACTACTTTTCCAGACAGAATAAAATACTTCCCAGTGTGTTAATAACCTGCTTTTTTTTTTTTTTTTTTTTTTCAAAAAATGCGTTTTTTCTTTTGAATCATTCCATGTTCTATTTTTTTTCCGTATTCAACATTTTTCACTCTTATATATATTTTAAACATTCCTAATATTTTATTCCTGATACCCCATAGCATGCTGACCCCTTTGTAACCTAATAGATTCTCAAGTCCTCCTGTAATTTTCTTTTTAATTCAGCAAAATACAGAAATGCAAGCTAAAATCCATCCTTAAACTGCAAAGCAACTTTAAAACTGCTTTCAACTGCACCGATGTTTGAAAGTGCACCAATGTTTAATGCTATGAGGAAAAAAAATTAGAGGAAAAAATATTTTGATAAAACAATATATGAATGGGACATTTAAATATATATATATATATACTATTAGCCTTTCATATTCTTAGATTCTTCTCTCAGCTTTTTACAGAGCATTAATTTCTGCTAGGCTATATGATACCATGGAAATCATTTCAGGAAGGCTGCACTAGACTTTTCTGAGTAGATGTTAATTATTCTTTTTATTAGAGTTTGGATTTAGAAATAAAAACTCATAGTGATTTACACTTCTTTGTAATTAGATGTAATGACTTGAATTTCTTTTATATTGTACTGCGGCTTTGCTTTGAAGGAAGAACAATATTTTATACCTAGTGATTTCTAATATTTATAAGTTTTCCTACATTTTCTTGTGAATCTCTCTACTGAAATTTCCCATCATACTCACTCTGCTGCCTTCACTGTACTGCCCAACGCTATGTAGGTCAAGTAATTTTGCATGAGTTTCTTACTTTCCCTCCATCTCTCTAACTGCAGTTATCTGACAGATCATTTCAAAGTGACCTTGTGAAAGCAAACACATAAAGTAAGGCTAATATATTGCATATGTCTTTGACTATTCCATTTTGGTACAAAATGGGTGATGTGTCTGAGGAGGGTAGAGCACAAACTCAAAGAAGCCAAGGAATTTATGTCAGCAAATCTGATTTTCCAGAGGAGTGAGGTTTCACATCACAAATAGATATCCTGCCACAGACTTCCAAACCTGTTTTTTGAATACTTTTGCATGTATATTTCCTTGGGCTCAGGTGGCATTTCTCTGGGTCATCACTAAAAGATGAGATTGCATAAAGAGAATGGACTAAATCTTTATTTATGTTGTAAACATATTAATATGCAGCTCAGGAGTAAATTTGGATTTTAACAGGTGTCTACTATGTGCTTGTTGCAAATAATTCCTTCATGCTGACAGCTGGAATATTCTGATTTTGAGGACAATCATCTTCCTTCTCCTGGGGCAATGACTAATTAAATGTGTCTCTTTGATCATTCCTCATCCAAGGATTTTCCAGTACTGAAAGATATCTGCACATGGTGTCACCCTGTGCCACATTTAGCACAGTCACAGTAATCTAAAGAATGAAAAAGTGACCCAGAATCCAGTTTATTATCTAGAAGTGTCTCTGAGATTTGATATCAATGCTCTGGTTTTGAAATTTTCACACTTAAAAATTTTAAGATTCAGGATTTAGTTATTATCACTTAAGAAGCTGTGAAACGATGGTCAATTTCACACCTGGATTTAGGTTGATCAGTTGGTCCACAAGATTTGAAGTAATAAATGAAATATCTGCATTGTTTTATGTTTCTTATGTAGATCAGCTGATTTATCAAAATAACACCAACTAGTGAAATGTAATGTAATGAAAACACCCCCAGTTTCAATATAATTTTGTCTTTGCTTCTGTTTATGATACTAGTTTTGTAGACTTTTTTTTTTTTTTTTTTCATGCAGTGGTGAATTATTGAAATATATAATGACCCAGCAAGATATTTTCCCTATTGAGTTTATAACCTTTGATTCTGTATTCCATTACTTTCTAGTAGGAAATAGAAATGGAAGGAATAGAGGATTCATAGGAATAAAAATCAAAGCATTGAGCAATAGAACTAGAACTCTATGGCTGAGTAGAGAGCAGAGTTATTGGGAAATTATGGGACAGCTGAGACAGAAGCAACGCTGAACACTGCAAAGGACATTTACACAGATAAATAATGTATAATATTTCAAAACTAGCATATCCAATCTCAGGTGAAATGTAGATGGTTTGTGCCTATAAAGAGAGAAAAACAAACAAACAAACAAACAAAAAAACTTATTCAGGTGTTATAATAGGATTTCAAAAAAATAAAATGTTGTCTTGTATTTGAATTACAAAATTTCCAAAGGGAAGGATGACTGGGAGTTAGTCACAGCTTGAGAGCATCGTGTCTGAAGTGCCTATCATGGCAAGTGATGGACTAAATCAGTAAATGCACTCCGATATGCCATGCAAAACAAGAAAGTTTAAGAAACACAAGGAGAGGCTAAGGGAGATAGTTTAGTTTATTCAGCTGTGAGAGGAGAATGAGGAGGAGGAATATAGGTTATAGGCTCAGCTACTTAATGGAGGACTATTGAGACAACAGAGCCAGGAGGTGTATAGTAAAGTACAAGGTGCTGTCAAAACAAGCTGCAAAGAGGAAAATTCCAGTTAGACATAAGAAAAAATATCAAAGTAACTGAGCAAAGAGACCCAGCCCCAAAAAAATTTCACAGTGTTCAGCCTTGTTGATTTTCAAAACTCGACTGGATGAGGCCCCAGGCAAAGTGATTTAACATGTACGCCATCACTTCATGAGTGGGAGGTTGGACTTGGCAGTCTCCAGAGGTCCCTTCTTACCTGTTTTCTTTACACATGAGAAGGTCTGTGCTAACAACATAACTATGTACACAGTTCTTTGCCAATGCTACATTTGAGCCCCAACACTTAGTTTCCTTTTACAGAAACAGCTTATGATTCTGCCAGCCTAAGACAATCACCAGTAATACATATAACTTAAACTGAGATAAAGCTTTTCAAAAGACATCCATATATATTCCTAAACAAATAAAAATAAATAAAACAAGCAACAATGTGCATGGAGTAAAAATATATTTAGCCTGTTTCTTTGATAAAATGCATCTATCCAGCCCACACCTCCCATGTAGAAGGATGAAGTGACTTCAGGTTGATAGCACCCTAACCCATTGTAGGAATATTTATGATTGCCAAAACCTCATTATGATTTAAACTTCTCAGGATAGATTAAAATTAAAGCTCCATTGGAAACGCTGAGAGTTCTTTTTACTCAGATTTACACAGCACATGGGATCGTTAAATTGCTTTGCTTTTTTATAATCAGTTTCTATTCTTTAGTACACTTCTTACTAAGCTACCTTGCTCACAGATTAATACAGGGTGATGTTGTTGAGCATTTGCCCATAGTCTACAAGTATAATCTAAAAACAGAAATCGTTTAAATCAGAAGAGAAGTAATTTTGATTCTCTGAAAGCTTCTAAATCATCTATAACTTAAATTTCTTCTTTCAGGATCATTGCTTTTCCCTATTACATGCACTGAAATTAATGTTTGCTGAAAGCAAATAAGAGTAAAATTAAATATTTTCTGATACAAATGATAATTGGGCACTTGTCTGATAAGATGGTTTTATTTAAACAAAATGTACTCGTGTAACACTGCATTTCCGATTCTACAATCCTGTAATCTTCAGGCTGCTTCTCTTTTCCAAGTCATCATAATTAAAGGCAGGTGTTCAATTTAGCCACCAGAAGGGATGAGTTAATGGTGTAATTATTAGTTGTAAAAGATTTTTAATTACAATTATAAAGTATTTAGGTGTGTAAAATGCAGGTAGATGCTCATCAGATTTTGTTTTTAAATACATAAGCACCTATCTCCAATAAAATAAGAAGGAGTTCAGCTCCTAAGTATTTTCAAAATGTCATTAGGAGATTATTTATGTCTCAGGGTACTAATTAAAAATGTTCCTTTGTGCAAAATTCAGATGTGAATTGTTATCCAAGCTTTCTGGTGACAAATATGAATTCCTAATAGATGTTTAACATCTTCCTTGGTTATTAATGCAATGGAAAGCATTATAATGTTCTGTAGTATTTTATTCTTTTTTTTTTTTTTTCAAACAGAAAACAAAAATAATTATCAAAAACAATATGATTTTACCTTGTTATTAAAAATGTTATCTATTTAGTAGACAATAGATTTTTTTTAATTATTTTTTCCTCAGCATATACCTTCTCAGCCACAGGTTTTCTGCCTTTAGCTTACACTATCATGTTTTACTCCTTATGGATAATTGCCTACTGCTTCATTTATCAAGTTTTATGAATTGATCCCAAATCTGTGTGCAGCATATTATTGACTTCGTTTTTGCTTCAGCACAGCTATGACTGGAACAAAGCCATTATACTGGATGAACCTTTGATCTGGCCTTTTGTCATGCAATTCTCATGTGCTTAGATACTATAAAAATTCTTACAAAATCCCACTTTGCAGTTTTTTTGTTTGTTTTTCCTAAATGTTGTTTTCCAACAGTTTCACTCACAGATTTCTTGACTTTGGGGAAATAAACTCATACTCCAGGCTTCATGGAATATGTTTTAGAAAATTTGGTCACACCTGTACAGATATAAAGGTTTTAAAAACACTAGTTAAATGCTGAATATGCCTGTGTATAATGCAACTCAGTCGTGATTAGGTCACGGAGATCGAAATAGGACAACATTTAACAAAAAAATATATAGAGACAATAACAGATCTAGCTACCATCCCTAAGCCACATAAAAATAAAAATAATTTTGAAAATATTCTTTTTAAAAACTAATTTATTTTCTTTATATTCTGATACATTCATCACCTTCTGTGACTGTTAAATACATACCATGGAATTCTGTTAAATGGAGATTTTTGCAAAGTAACATGATTTCCAATGAATTCACACATTTTGTCATGGATTCACACATTTCAAGGACCAAGCATTGTTTGTCCCACCTGGTTCCTTCATTTTAGTTGCATCATCCATCTTTTGTAAATGGAAGAGTTTGCTGTCCTGTGTATGTTCAGCTAACACAGTTAATAAACAGGAAATGGTGTCCTTTTAGACCTCTTCCTTTCCCTGACACTTTTATTTCTTCTACATTCAGAGGCAGTTTTGTTGATCCTTTGGGGAACTTGATTATTTCCTTACCAGTATTACTATGGGCAGAACGTGATAATTTAAACTGTGATTAGTACATTGGAAACAACTAGTACTTACCTGTGCTTGAATAACTATTGTTAAACAAAATAATACTTTATAAAGCTAACTTATTTAATTCAGCCTTTTTCAGGCCAGCAGTAGATAATGATCTAACAAAGTAGCTTTGAAGTAATGGGAACAGAAACATCTAAACAATTCTTAGACTCAGTGAAACGGGTGCTCTCATTCATAGTAATTTGTTATAGATAAGAACAAAGTAATAAATGATAAAAAAAAAAAAAAAAAAAGAAAAGGATTTAATTGGGATGGGAAAAGCAAACAAATAGCTAAGGCTACATCAGTTAAATGTCCATTTAGTTTCTCAGATCTGATCATTACTTCAAAATGTACATTTTTTTGAATATTTGAATTTTTAAATTGTTCAATTTATTGTTTAAATTCTGTTGTTCTTTTCAGTTTGACCCAAACCAAATAGAAATCCAGTGTATGCCAAGAAATCCATGTATTTCTTGGCATTTTTGTCAAAAAACAGAAATGTCATCACACCGTTTAGTTTGATTGTTTCTTTTTTTCTTCTACTCTTTCTGATTATAGAATCACAGAATGGCTTAGGTTGGAAAGTACATTAAAGATCATCTAGTTAGAATTCCTCTGCCAGGGATTCCTGACAGGGATGCCACCCACCAGACCAGGTTGCCCAGGGCCTCATCAAATATGGTCTTGAACAATTCCAGGGATGGGGCACCCACAGCTTCTCTGGACAACCTGTTCCAGTGCCTCACCATCCACTGAGCAAAGAATTTCCCCTTAACATCTAATCTAAATTTTTACATTTTTTTTTCTACATTGTTCTCAATTCCTGTGTTTCCTAAATTTTTCTTATATTGTTCAGTGGAATAACGATCAAAAAACACCAAAGGATATTGAAACCTATGCCATGTTGCAGTTCTGCTATGTAGTTCACTGATTCAGAAAATTTCTGAGCATTCCAAAATATTTTCTTCTTAATAGAAACTCCGTAAAGGAAATGAGAAAATGATAAAGGATGTGGGAAGTGAACTAGTGTACTGGTTGTGTTAATGTTATCGGGATACATTTTCTGGTGTTCGAGACACAAGGAAATACAAAACCCTTGGATTTGGCTTGCATTATTTTCAAATGCAATAGTACTGATTTTAGTAAAATTTGTATTTATTTTTGTAAGACACTGTTCATATGAATAGCATCACTCACGCTCTAAAACAGTTGTACAAGTGGGTCTCGTCCACAAATAATTAAAGGATTAAAAAAACATCAAAAAAAAAAAACAACAACAACTACAAAAAGAAACAAAACCAAAACAAAACACCTCATAGTTCATATGTAAAAAGTATGTATTTAATCAAAGTAATACACAGATTAATTTCTGTAGCCATGGGGCTGGAAAACACCTTGATTGGTTTCAATTTCCCATTAATAATATCAGGTAATTGCTAGACGAATATTTACTACTTTGGGCATGAGAGCATGTATAAGAAAGTAAATAAATTCACAGTAATTTTATAAATTAAATTGATATTTGTCACTTGATTAAAAGAAAAAAAAAAGTGCATACAGCTAAAACTTGTAAAACTGTTAGGATTTATTCAAGACTCACATTTTGTTTTGGTTATCAGTGCTGATTACCAAAAATAAACACATTTGATTAAAGTTGGATTTTCTATATTTTCTACTTCTAGACTAAGTCTCTTAGATAAGAAATAATAAATATAGAAATCATCAATAATGTTGTATTAAAATTTGTCAAATACTTTCTTTTGCTTCAAAAGTACAACTTGCATTTTGACCAAGATAGATGGTTCAAGGTACTTCAGAAATCTGTATTACTAATGGACCTTGCGCTGGGATAAAGCATACACTGCATCCTTGCATCACATGCTTTACATAACTCTTTCAGTGATGGCAAAAGGTGAATGTTTCTCTCGTCTAACTCAGAGATGCAAACCGTTCAGAGCAATTTAGCACAAATGTAGCACTTTGGGTTTAGAAGGTTCTCAAGGCATTCTCCAAGACACAAGCCTTTGGAAATAGTCGTATTCTGGCCATCTGCTAATGTCTTTTTTTGGAGACAGATTTCTGGTAATTTGGCTTGACACTATGACTTCTTTTTTTTTTTATTGTTTTTTTTGTTTGTTTGTTTGTTTGTTTTTTCCTATGCTTATGTATTTTGTTCTAACAAAATAAACTAAAATAGTCCACTATTTAAATTGAATTGTCAGGATTCATCCTACCTAGCTGCAAATATCTTCAGCACAAACATGTACATCAGGGCCAGTAATCTACATTTTATTCTTCATGGAAAGAAACTGGCACTTTCAGGCTGTGATTCAGTGCACCCTAAGGTGGGCATCTAAAATCCACTATGTCTTAAAGTAGTGGTAATTGCCAAAGCTGAGCAATAAATCCACAGAAATGCCCTAGCAGAATACTTACTCTAAAATGTTTTTCACATGACCTTTTGACCCAAGGATCAAAACCACTGAGATCCAATCAGAAATCTAAATATAATCATTCATTTCTTGCACACATTCCTTCAGAGCTCTTTAAAGGAAAGGCAAAAAGCAAAATTGCTGTCAGGAAACTTTATTTGATTCAGTTGCCAGATCATTAAGAAGCACTATTGTTTTTTTATTTCTGAAATAATTTCAATTTCAACATTTAAAAAAAAAAACATAAGAAATGTCTTGGTGGGAGGAACCATCTAACCCCATATTTGGTCTCCAGGAAAGGCAGTAAAATAAGTTGATTATGGAAAGCATCAAAAACTGATCACTGTGTGCATTCCACATCCAGAAAATCTCTCTCTCTCTCTCTCCCCCCCCCTATTATTTATTTATTTATTTCCTTTAACATTATATCCTTGTGCTTTCAATTTATTTTTATGGATCTACTATTATTGAATTTGCTTAATCTACTTTTTTTTTTTTTTTTTGTCAGACTTCCTTGCCATCAAATTTTAGAAATTTACATATTATCTTGTAAAGAGGAGATTTCACTTCTCTCTTTTAAACTCATCTTTCCTATAGAAAAAAAATGACCCCATTTTTGACCTACCATGACCCCAGAAACAAATGTCCCCATATTTCTTTATGGGAAAAAATAAATAAAATAACACCAATGCCATTAATAATAATAATGATAATAATAATAATAATAATAATAATAAAAACACAAAAAAGTCTACATTCCCCTTATCTACTCCCTTTTCAGTTTTTAAACTGCCTGAAGTCTTACCGCTGTTCCAGCTGTCCCATCTACTTGATCATTTTAATTAAGATCCTTTGAGTCTTCTCTTTATATGAAAATACTAAAACAAGGAAAATACCACACCATTTATTGAATATCCTGGACACTCTGCACATAAAGGTGTTTAGCATTTGGAAAGGTAGAACTTTAGTACTATAATTCATCTGAGTGAAAACCTGAATAATGAATAGATTTTATTTATATCTCATGTCTTCAAGGTAAGATTTACCCTGGTGGGGTTAAATGGGTCTTAAATGAGTCTTTGCAGAGGTTTAAATCCCATGCAAAGAAAACAATGAATCAGAAACCACGGGAGTTTGATGTGTAGGTTTTTAATAGGAAATATACACTTCCCAAGAGTGTAAAGAACATGAAGATTAATTGAGCTGGTGACGGCCTCAGTTTAGGAATTTAAGGGTTTTTTAACTAATTGTATATTACTTGGACCTTCATTCAGAAAAAGAAATCAGAAGTCAAATCATGGTACTTGAAAAAAAAAAAAAAAAAAAAACTGTTAGTAATTACAGTTGCAGCAGTAATGACTTGCTAATGTTTTCAGTCTAGCATGACACTTCCTCATTAAATTTTTTCTTTTTTCTTTTTTCTTTTTTTTTTTTTCCCCAGATAACTTGTTTTAGTTTTTTTCTTTATTTTTAGGCAGTTATATACAACTTATATTTCAAATATAATATACAGAAGTTTACAGAGTGACACACATGCATACAAACACTCACACAAATTGCACTGTTCGACATGGTAAAACCAAATGCTTAGAGTTGTGTAGCAGTTTTACCCTTGCTAAAGCTTGCAGCCATAGGCAAATTCTGCTAGAGAAAGCCAAGACTATGGAGCAATATGATGGCCCATGAAATCCATTGAACCATTAACCTCAGAATGAAATCTTCATGAATGCTTTCTTTTTTTTTTTTTTTTTTTCTTCTTCTTCTAAAGCAATAGTCATGCATGTGAAATAGTCTTTTCTGACTGCTTCAAGAGATTTTTTAAACTTCCTCCTTTATTCATCTTCTACAGCCTCCAATGCTTGCAGTTATGGAAAACCTTCACAAAATGACCTATTAATTCAGTGCACAAGGCAGTGCAAATCCTTCCTGGAAACAACAGTAACACTAACTGCCAGATATGTATCTGTCTTCTGCATCATGAAACAGCAGCTGCAGGTTCTCTCTGCAGTGAACATGTATGTGCTAAAACAAAAGGCTAGAACTATGTAAGCCACAGTAATAGTGGAAACATCTTGCAATGTGTTAAACCCTTCTGAGAGACTTTGTGTAACATTAAAAGCAATATTTAACAATGCACCTAAAAATAAACATTAAAAAAAAAATCCACAAACAAACTGAAAAACCCCACAACACAACAAAAAGCAAACAGAAGGAAAAAAAAAAAAAAAAGACTCCCTTGTGGCTATTAGATTTCCATGTTATTAATATAAAGCCAGAGAGGACTGCAAAGGGCAGGCAATGCCAATTACAACTCTGCTTCCTCCAGTTTCTCACAAAAGAAGTTCCCTGAGTTAATGTGCTGTCTTAAAAGTCAAATCTAGGGATTATTTGTTGCACATTTCTTATATAGTCAATGAGGATAAAAGCGTACCTAAAACCAGTATTTTATTACAGCACAAAAATCCTACAGTGCACTAAGCCAGTCTGTATTGTGTGATTTGTGCTGTCACTTGTTTGTTCTATTTTCTTTAATAATATAACTTAGCATTTCATAATGTGCCTTACATGCATGATACATTATGACTTCTGAAGGAGATCCTTCAGCAAATCTTTAGTCATATTTGATCTTTGATTTTTTTTTCCTCCTTAATGTTTCTATGGTTATTGAAATGCTTTAGCTGAGGAATGGTGAATCGGTCCATAAAATGTTACCAGTCTCATTATTAATGTCTCTTTATATATATTTAGTTTATATATTTATTTTTTATATTACTTTTAATGTCTCTCTATATATTTGTAGTCAGGGTTGTGTGGTACTCAAACATAACTAAATAGTGGAGAGAAATTATCAAGTAACTGATATGAAGAATAGAAAAATATATTTTCGCTCACAGATAATCAATTTTTGTTTGTTTGTTTGCTGTTGTTTATTGCTTAAATGTGTGGAAAATCAAGAAAGAACATACATATTTGAATATGTTTATCTTAGAATCATAGAATGGTTTGGGTTGGAAGGGACCTTAAAGATCACCTAGTTCCAACCCCCTTGCCACAGGACAGATACCTTACACTAGATCAGGTTTCTCCAAGTCCCATCCAACCTGAACTTGAACAATTCCTGGAATGGGTCATCCACAGCCTCACTGGGTAATTACCATGGGTAATTAATATACTAACTGGTATTTAACCAACCTCACAGTAAAGAATTTCTTCCTTATATTTAGCCCAAATCTGCTCCTTCTTAGTTCAAAACCATTACTCTTTTTTGTAAATAGCATGAGTCTTCAACATATCTGAAGGGCCATAATTATTAAAATAAGCAGAGACATCACCAATAGGAACTGGACTGTTTTCTTTGGAAAGAAACAAAAGGGAAAACTAAGAATGAAATCAGCAAAAGACATATATATATATATATATATATGAAGGGAGCCTGATTTCCTACTGATTGGACTATTCTCCCATAAGATGACTAGCTGAAAATGGTTCCATCAGCTGCCATTGCCTCACATGATTCTTTGTAGAAAGCTGATATATGTATATATACATATATATATATATATCACAGTTAAATTTTGGCTGACCTAGCTTTGTTCTTTATGACTTGTCACTTGCATTTGTATTTTCAGCTTGCAACAAAAACATTCTATTAAATAATTTATATGAAACATTGTGATTAATATTTATAAAACATTTTTCCAAAGGTACTAAATTAAGTACTTTTGTTATTAAGGAAAAAATAAGATAAAAGAAAAAACTAAAAGATAGAACATGCAATCATATCTGGGAATAATAAGAATCTTTCTGGAGTCATTCAAGTTAAGGATCTTCCTATTTGTGTGCCCCTGTACAAAACTTAGTACAGTGATTCTTCAAGACTGAACCTGAGTTTTAACCAATGCCACATTTTGGAGAAGGAAATAGCTACAATGAATACAATAGATTGTGTGTGAGCTCATCTGTACTGTTTGAATGAATAGTGACAAGATGCATCCCTGATATTCATTACCTTTGTATGATCATAGACAATATGTTAACATTCAAGCCCTCTTGTCTCATTCATTTTATTCTGCTCAAATGAGTCAATGTTAAAATATTGAGCTGAACTGTGAAGCTCTTTTGGTATAGGGAGCTGTCACCCTATTTCAAGAGAATGGTATGATCACACTTAGACCATAATACTTCCATTGAATCTCTGTCATGGGATAGCAGGTTTGAAACTATTCTTTTTTCAACATGGTGGGTGAGTAGAGTGCAAGTACATTGATTTTCAAAAGCATAAGTAAGGAATGTTTGCATAAGATAGAGTTTTGTTTGTTTGAGATGGACTAAGTTTATTTGAAAGAGTTTTTATATTTTAAAGAGATTTAGAGGCAAATTTTGTCAGCCAGTTTGAGTAAGCTGGAATGGCAAATGTAATGCAAAAGATGACATAGAGGTGATTATCTCTCTCTGACCAGCACTCTAAAGAGAATACATAAAGTCCAGAGGTGGACTTTTTTCATATCATGCTACTACTAAGGCAAAAATATTGGAAGTAAACATCTGTGGTATAACTTCACCAGACACACCCTTTAATAGTATGTAAATATCTGAAAAAAAAATAATAATAATAAAAAAAAAAAAAAAAAACATAAACAAGGAACAACTTGTATACATCATATATGTGGGCAAGAGCAGGAGTGGTACAGCCTCTGAAGCCTGGTCAGTACTCAGGAAGGGCCAAGACTTCCTTGGTCATCTGTTTTTTTTTTTTGTTGTTGTTTGTTTTTTTGTTTGATTGTTTGTTTTGTTGTTTGTTTGTTTTTATTATTATTCTTTCCAGTTTTATGTTCTGTCCAATATTGCTAAAGTATTAATTTCTCAGAGTGATGAAGGTTCTATTTTTGAGTCATTTGATTCAGTGGTATTTTGTTGTGGTAAGTTTCTTCCTTAACTGTGTTGTACAAAATATCTATTTCTTTTCAGATGATGGGATAATGGAAAAACAAAAACAAAGCAAACAAACAAACAAAATAAAACACTTTGTATTTCTCTTCAGTATCATATGGAGCAAATAACAATACTCATTCGATTTTCATGACATCTCTGATTTAATGAACACCTGTGACATCAACTCTTACTTAACTGAAATTAAACAGTCCTAATCTATTACCACATGGCAGTCTTTTCATTACTTTAACAATTTTTGTTGCCCTACTAAAGACCTTTTCTACTTCTATTATCTTTTCTTTAAGATGATATGACCAGAATTGAACACAAGATTTGAGGAGGGACATGCTATCAATTTATATAATGGCATAATAATTGTTCACGAATCTGAGACATTACTGCATATACTTACTCCAAAATCCTGGGCAGTTCACTGAATTCAGGGAAGGGATGCTACTCTGGCAAGAATTTAAAGGAGCAGAATTAAAAGACAAAGGATTTTATTTATTTATTTATACATTTATTTGAGGGACAGTACATGATGCACCTCAGGAAGATGGAGAGGCAGTACTTTCATTAAGTTATATTTCTCTTACACAGAGCTGGTATTGCCAGTGAGTTTCCAGTGAGTTAGTGAACTCCATAAATGAGAACAGTTCCTAAATATTGCTCTAATTTTTGAGTTTCATAAAATGAATACCACAAAGATTAGGCTTCCTATCTGCTATGATATCAGGTTTTCATCTGGAGTTTTCTTCCAAAATGTGAAATATTTCAACCAAAATGAAATAGGTTTTTTTGTTTGTTTGTTTGTTTGTTTTTCAAAATGATATTGCAATGCCTCATGAATGATACAGTTTGTCTTTCCTGTGCTCCACCTTTTTCTGTCTTTTCTTTAGACCGTCTTCTGTTTCAGTGACACATTATATTCTTGCAATTTCATAAGGAATTTCAGTGCGCATACAGGTTGTAGTCCAGTCTAGAACCCAAATAAAAACAACTCTGAGACATTTAAAGTTTTGTGATTCAGATGTTTTAATTTTTAATTATACATATATTTAGAAAAAAACCATGTCACTTAAAGTACATTTTTGACCAAACCCATAATTTGTAGACACCTGCTATATGTTTGTTCTCTTAACAATTTTATGTGTTATGACCCAGAATCTCTGTATCACTATATATTAAATACATACTGGAATACTCCCTCAACATAAATTTTTTCATCCAAACTGGTATTCTGTGTGTAGGAAGCTTCTGTCTTTTCTTCCTTTTCAGCTGAGAAAGGACAGTTTTCAATGCATTTCCTAATTCAGCTGCTCTGAGTTCCCTCAGTTGCTTGGGGAAGCCTCTTTAGACACTCTTTAGGTGTTGCATACCCACACAAACACACCACACACTGTGACTATCCTTTTATGGCTGCTTCCAGGTTCCAAGAGAAACAAAACAAATCTGATATTATAGTATTTCTGTACCTGTATTCTTTAATGTCTAGATGTTATCAAACCAATAAGTTGACCCTTTGACAGTAGAAGACAAACTCTTTCACAAAGACTGGAAAACCAAGACATCTTGTCTCCAGCAAGCCACATATCAGGGAAGACACAGACAGCTGTGATGACCTTGTGACATGTTGATAGAAAACTGAATTCTGCCTGACCAAGATCAATGAGAACTTTACCAAAATAACTGTGTTGTTGTAGCAGATATTTGGGTCCTAATTCTACTTATTCCTGCACTGAAATGGAGGTAGAATTTTTTCTTGCATCTTGATTTAGGCCAGCTGTTAATGAAGATGTCATGATAAAAGGAAACAACACAAGAACTCAAAAATAATTTGTGCATAATTAAGAACCTGCGTACTCACTAAATTACAGGGGAAGTATCATTGCTAGGCAACAATTGTTCATGAAAGATCAACTTCTGCTTCAGACAGTTAGAAGCATAATAAACATAGAGCAGTTTCAGGTGTATCTTTAAATTCAGAGTAATACAAAGCAGAGGAGTTTTGTGGCTTTCTATTAGCAAGAAGACAAAATTTGGTCCTATGGTGAAAATTAAGGCTTTATGTGACATAGCATTTTACCTTCTGTTTTTACTGTCTTATTAATCACTTTTATCTGTATGCCCTTCCTTGACCCTCTTCAAGTACCTGTTAGAGCAGTGATATTTAAGAGTTCACTATTGTACAAAAAGCTCCATTTTGTCAAAATGCTTGACTGGTGTTGACTGATGTCTTCTGTATTTGTATTTGGTGTGAATACATAATTATGTATTTGGTGTGAATACAGTTGTGTTTTTGTTTTGTTTTGTTTTTGTTTTTGTTTGTTTGTTTGTTTGTTTTTGTTTTAATTTAAACGAAGGGGGAAAAAAAAAAAAAAAAAAGACCTCCTGACCTCCTCTAGGACCTTTCTAAGAGAGGGATTCAGTCTAGTGACAAGAACCACTCTTGCTTTGGTGCCCCAGTAGACATGGTTTAGGTCATGCTTCTTCTGTCAAGCTTCCAGACCTCTGCGATAAAGTTTCTTGGACAATCTATTCTGTGAGAAAAAGTCCCAAATGCAAAGTTCATATAGAAGCAGATAGAAGCACACCTGGGAATTGTGGGTGTATCCTTTGAAGATATGGGGTCCTAAAGTAGGTTTTCTCTCTCATATGAGAAGAATGCTTCTGTTTTTATCCATCTGGGTTCATCCTGCCTTATAGAAAGACTTTCATAAAAAGAATCAGATAATTTACTGGTCAGGTCTTAAATATGCTTTTTTTTACATCTGTTTATTACAATCTGATAGAGACTGTTGAGTTTCAGACACACTGCACACTGCATGCCAAAAAGTTATTCATTAACACATCACTTCAAGATGTCTGCTGTTTCAGCAGCTCATATAGCTTGGTGGAAAAACCTTCTACTTATGCCTGGGTTTGCCTGATCTGTTGCATTATGTTGTGAGGCTCAAAACTAGATAATTTTGCTGTGTTTTTATTTGTTTGTTTATTTCTTTATTTATTGTAGTTTGTTGTTTTTGCTTTATATATATATATAAATTCTCAGTATCACAAATGAAGTAATGCTTTGTCAGAATTCAAAAATCAACAACAGGAAAACCTTGAAACAAATGTAAAATGATAAAACACTAATAAACATTTTTTTTTACTGTATTTTCTTAGAAACACGTGTAAAAGAAAGAAAGAAAACTCTATTTACAGAAATTTGACCTTTGCAACAGATTACCTCTCTGCAATTCAATCAGTTGATCCATCAAAACATGTACCTAAATTTCATGAAACTGCAAAAGTTTTTCTTTAGTCAAGTGTTTGTCATGGATTGTAAAATCAGACCCCGTCTCTGGAAGGAACTACATAAGCCACAGGTTCTCATTTTCTACC
Source organism: Nettapus auritus (assembly GCA_011076525.1). Lineage (NCBI taxonomy): Eukaryota > Metazoa > Chordata > Aves > Anseriformes > Anatidae > Nettapus > Nettapus auritus. The sequence continues at coordinate 200,304,114 of CM021765.1, forward strand.
TAAAGGATCCATTGTTTGTTGCTGTTGTTTGCTTGTTGGTTTATTTTCTTATTTGTCGTTGTTGTTGTTTTGTTTCTTCCTAAATTCAATATTTAATACCTGTTTTATTTTTTTTTTCCCAAACAGTTGCTGTAGCTCAGCTTTAAAAATATTAATGTATTGAGGTAGAATCATCTCCTGACCACAAAACAAAAGAGGAAAAAAAAAAAAAATAAGGAGTAAAAAAGAATCCTTAGAATATGTCCTTGTGCTTAACTTGACTGAACAAATGGGATACACACTACACATGAAACATCTCCAACAGGCTGTCAAATCTGTGATAAACTTCCATACGTGACTCTTGTGCAAATTTAGGTAAAAAAATAACACTTTCACAAAAATATATACATATTACTGAATTTATCAGAAACTTGTCAGAGACTTCTGCAGGTAGCCCATGAATCTTTAATAGTTGTTATAAGTGATGTTAACCAAACAATTCTGGAACATACTTACAAATTTGGGGTTCATAGAATTATAGAATGGCTTGGGTTGGAAGGGACCTTAAGGATCATTCAGTTCCAACCCCCCTGCCATGGGCAGGGATTCCACCCACTAGATCAGGTTGGCCAGGGCCTTATCCAACCTGCTCTTGAACACTGACAGGGATGGGGTATCCACAACTTCTCTGGGCAACCTGTATGTATATAACAAGATTCGGTCATACCAAGGGTTGAATGATCCTCCATCCTGACTTTTGGGACATCAAAACTTTGATCCTGGGATCAAAGAAGTGTCTCTGCTCAAATTCTGTGGTAAAGGCTATTTCTTCTTAGGCCAGCGTATAGGCACAGAAGACTCCATTAAAATAGGGATGAATTGTTGAGAAAGTAGCCTTGACTATTATGTCGTTCATGCTTGGGGAATAAGCAACTGTGCCAACACTAATTGGAACAGCTTCCAAAGGAGGATTTAGAAGTCCTTCTGTGTAAAGTAGTGACTTCCAAATGAAATGAATGCCAGACAATAACAACACTGGATTTATTTTATTTTTTATTTTTTGGTTATATATTTATAATTTCTTTCTGGGAGTATTATATCCCTAGCTCTTCTTTGTCACCTAACTGGCCCAGGTTCAACACCTTCCTCATGGACAGTAACGCAAATACAACTAAGAACTCCTATCTTTTCTTTGGAAACATCAGAACTTTCTCCCAGATTCCTTCAGGATTCCCCATGAATCTGAAACCATGAAGCTGGGCCCAGATCCATCATAGGTCAGGTAATATCCCAAATTCTACCTCCAATAGTAGACACCTGCTACCGTGTAGCCCTCGTGCTGTACACCATACAAGCCCCCTTCTGCCTTTCCCCTCCACTGCAATGCTCCTGTACAGTATATGCTACAATAGGCCTGAATTATGTTTCTGCTTATCAGATTGTATCTTGATATCTTATTCTGTTGTAATTACAAGTAACTGAGCAAGTCAGCATTTGTCCATGTTCTTATTGACCAGTCAGTCCAGCGGGAATCATAAGCAACTTGGACTAACTCATGTTACAGCTTTTTGGTATGAGCTCAAAATCCTGTGCTACATTTTAGTCACTGACAGGTCTTTGGGGGAAACGTATAGCTCCTGGACTCTGTATCAGATCTAATCAAAGGTTTCCCAAGCACAGAGGAGATTCAAATCCTCCTGAAATCCAGATTTTTCTGGATTTTAATATATGAATATGCTGTCATTTAAATAAACAATCAAAAAATAACAAAAAATCTACAAAATTTATATTATACAGAGTCCCATCATTTTGTTCTCAGATTAGATCAAGAATAATTGTTTGAAATTCTCACATCTTTTGTATAACTTGCAGATTCTCACATCTTTTTGTATAACTGCATACTTGCAGTTTTCTTAAAAAATGTAATTATTGGCAAGTAAGTAAGTAAGTATTCAGGTACAGATGCAATGAAGACATTTCACATTTAAAAGCAATGCTTTGCTTTCTTAGAGTCAAATTATTATGAATGGGTTTTGCTCCCTCATTGGACTAACAAACTTTTATTAATATTTAAGTGTTATATTCA
>CM021765.1:200306278-200364471 GCA_011076525.1 Nettapus auritus
AAAGAGAAAGAGAAAGAGAAAGAGAAAGAGAAAGAGAGAAAGAGAAAAAGAGAAAAAAAAAAAAAAAAAAAAAAGAAAAAAAAAAAGTAGTCTGAATTCTGTGTTCAGGGACAGTACATAAGTACTGTTCTGACAGGTACTACTTATACAGACAGTTTGTTTCAAACACTTGTAAACCATTGGAATAGAAAATGTCCCTATTTCTCATTCTTTAGCTATCATAAAATTTATGTGGTACTAGTGCTTCTAATGAACGGAATTTTTGCTTTTTAACCTAATTCTATTAGAGAAATGCCATACTTTAAACAGCAAACTTTTATTTTGTTATTATTATTTTTTTATTTACACTCCTCTTTCTTCATTGAATCACTGTATGGCTGAGTCAATTTCATTTTAGTATAATAACTTGGGCTTTTTTTTTTTTTTTTTTCCTTCTGCTTTTCTTCTTTTTACTTCTTATTTCCATATTTTTTCATCTTTCTCCTCTGTAGCTATCTCATGTAAAATCTCTGGCACTTCTGACTATTTTTCCTTCTTACTGTTCACCTTTATTTGGTTAGCTACTAATCTAGCCATCATATGGTGACTCAACCACTTCCCTGGGCAGACTGTTCCACTGCTTTACAACCCTTTCAGTGAAGAAATTTTTCTTAATATCCAATCTAAATTTCTCCTGACACAACCTGAGGCCACTTCTTCTTGTGCTTCTCACTTGGTGCTTGGGAGAAGAGACAAAACCTCACCTCACTACAGCCTCCTCTAAGGTAATTGTTGAGCATGATAAGGTCTCCCCTGAGCCTCCTTTTCTCTAGTCTAAACAGCCTTAGCTCCCTCAACTGCTCCTCATAAGACTTCTTTTCTAGACCCTTCACCAGCTTTGTTGTCCTTCTTTGGACATGTCCTTTGATGTCCTTCTGGTAGTGAGGGGCCCAAAACAGTATTTGAGATTCAGCCTCCTCAGAGCCAAGTACAAAGGGACATTCACTTCATTAGTCCTGATGTCCTCACTACTCATAATACAAACCAGGATTCTGTTGGCTTTCTTGGCCACCTGAGCACACTGCAGGCTCATATTCAGGTGGCTATCAATCAATACCCCCAGATCCCTTTTCCGCTGGGCAACTTTCCAGCCACTCTTCCCCTAGCCTGTTGCACTATAAGGTGTTGTTGTGCCCCAAGTGCAGGATCCGTCATTTAGCCTTGTTGAAGTTCATATGGCTGGCCTCAAACCATCAGTCCAGTCTATCCAGATCCCTCTACAGAGCCCTCCTAACCTTAAGAAGTTCAACACTTCCACTGGAGTGTATCATCTGCAAACATACTGAGGGTGAATGCTTTCATCTGCCAAAGTATTTCATGACAGTACTGCCTAAAAAGTCCAGTGAGGGACCAGATATCCTGATCAGAATACACAGCTTTGTATAAAATCTATAATGAAGAACTATTGCCTGCTTTAGAGACAACAGAAAAATGCAACAAGAAGTCATAGAGACAGAGAGAAAAGAATGGCTGGAAAACAAAACAAAACAAAAACCAGCGGTATGATACTCATTAGCATACCTGCATTTTATAGTCATCCCAGAAAAGGTCACAGATACAGCACTGCAGTATAAAAATCTAGAAACATCCTCCAAAAATTAGCCTTTCAGTTTCAATGTGTGAGCTGAGCATAATAACAACTGCTGTTGCCTCATTAAATGCAAAAACTCCTGTCTACAAGTGACCAAATAAACATCAAGTTAATGCTTTCTGGGAAGGTGCTTTTTCATAGGACGGCACTTAAGAGTTCTGGATAACACATGCATCTGGATAATCATGGCAATCAGCTAGGAAATAATAATAAGGTTTAGTTGCTACTGGTATGAACAAGCTTCATATGATTTCATCTACGATGTGTAGGCAAAAGAATGTATGGATAAACTAAATAAAAAAAAAAAAAAAAAAAAAAAAAAAGGGTGGGAAGGCATCTTCCGGACTTACTGTTACAGCTAAGAGAATGAGGATACGGCTAAAATTAGAAATGCTGTTGACACCTTTCCTGCAAAATGCCTCCCACCTGTGCAGAACACTCAATAATCACAATTATATCTCAAGTATATAGAAAAGTGTATGGTTTATCAAAGTGAATGCAGAGAAGTGAATCTTGATTTAACCTATAGAACCTGGATACCTTGATATCTCAACCAAATATGTTAATATAAATGAAATGACAGCATAATTGCAAGAGTTTCAATTATGATAATTAGACAGCATTCATGTTTCATTGATGCCACAATTACACTGCTGTAACTACTGCAGCATCATAGCTTGGATACCACATCATTTGTCTTTCAGCAACCTATTGCTATAGGTTGAATCCACAAGTTGGGCTGAATTCTGAATTATTGACTTGAAGTAAAGAGAAGTTTGATGAAACAATGTCCCTAATATATGCTCTAGAGGTTCTTAATTTATTGCTACCTCTCCAAATTCTTGGAATTATGTAGAATATTGGATTTTCAGGAGAAACTTTGTCCTTTCAAACTCAAATGAATATTTTAGCATATTTCAAATGGAATTGAGACTTCAATCCTAAAGGTAAAATATAGAGATTTACCTTAAACTATTTGGAAGAAAAAGCATTTGTAATTGTGTTGACATAGTTGCATCTTAATCCGTTATCTCTGATGAGAGGTAGAGAATATTGGACTAGTCAGGTCTGTATCACATTATCTCAGTGTCTTGCTTTTTCAATCAATGCTAGAACCACAGACTCCTTGACATATTTTGTCTTGCTCAAAGTTATCTCAGAAATCTCTGCCAAACTGCTTTGTTCTCCTATGCAGGAGAACATGTGACTCTCCTGAGTCATGTAACAATGACTCAGTATATTATGACTGATGTAGTGGCCTCACTCTGATATTACTTATGCTTCAGTAAAGCAGAATTTCAATAGTCACATCTGTTTACTTGTGTTGCAATCAGGACTGGGCAATAAGGGCAATGTCTCCTTTATGTACATGATTGAAACTGGGTCTAACTCCAGTAACTCAATGGAGGAAATCTTATGTATATGTGAAGAGAAACAGAGCTTAAGAGAAAGAAATGATTCTTGTTATTAGTTGAAAATAAAGCCATTTAGAAACTCCTGAAGGTGTTGACACACAGCCATGCACCTAAATGGAAAGCTGTCAAGCGAAAGAACAGCCACAAGCTTGGTCTTTACATAAACAGCAATTACTTGAATAAAGGATTTTTTAAGCAGTAACCCTCTGTCTTTTTCACAGTTATTTTCCCAAGAAAGAAAATATAAATAACTTTTTGAGAAATATTTTCCTAACAAACTGTAAAGAAAGCAACATTTTTAATGAGATTCTATACATGTAATGAACCAATAAAATCTTCACCTGACAAGACATTCCACATTATCTTTTCTTTCTCACTTGTAAAGTGTATTTCTTGTCTGCTGCCTCAGAGCGCTAGGATTCTCCTCTGTGTAGATACATGGACTTACAAGTATTTAATCACTTCAGAAAATGAGGATAGATGAAAGAGAATATATACAATTGGAGATCATTTGCCATGATGAAATTCAAACTAAAGCTCATACATGATGTACAATCAGACAACTTTGGATGGTGTGAATAATATACTGAAATCCATAGATTTCAACAAATTTGAGTGTTTTCTGTAATTTTGTGCAGTTTCCTGTAGAATTTTCCCATAGGAAAACAAACAAACAAAAAAGCAATTTCTATTTTCTTACTTTTCTTGAAGATAGACAAAGAAGATACTACTGTTAGTTGTCTAATTGCAGGGTAATCCACAGAATCACAGAATAGTCTAGGTTGGAAGAGACCTACAAATCACCGAGTCCAACCTCTGCCTTAACACTAACAAGTCCTCCACTAAACCATATCCCTAAGCTCTACATCTAAACGTCTTTTAAAGACCTCCAGGGATGGTGACTCAATCACTTCCCTATTTCAATGCCTAACAACCGTTCAGTAAAGAAGTTCTTCCTAATCTCCAACATAAACCTCCCCTGGTGCAACTTTAGCCCATTCCCCTCGTCCTGTCACCAGGCACGTGGGAGAATAGATCAACCACCACCTCGCTACAGCCTCCTTTGAGGTACCTGTAGAGTGCAATAAGGTCACCCCTGAGCATCCTCTTCTCCAGGCTAAATAGTCCCAGCTCCCTCAGCTGCTCCTCGTAAGACTTGTTCTCCAGACCCTTCACCAGCTTTGTAGCCCTTCTCTGGACTCGCTCAAGCACCTCCATGTCATTCTTGTAGTGAGGGGCCCAAAACTGAACACAGTGTTCGAGGTGCAGCCTCACCAGAGCCAAGTACAGGGGGACAATCCCTTCCCTGGACCTGCTGGCTACGCTGTTTCTTATACAAGCCAGGATGCTGTTGGCCTTCTTGGCCGCCTGAGCACTCTGCTGGCTCATATTCAGCTGACTGCCAACCAAAACTCCCAGGTCCTTCTCTGACAGGCAGCTTTCTATCTACACATCTCCCAGCCTGTAGCTCTGTTTGAGGTTGTTGTGCCCCAGGTGCAGAACCCGGCAGTTGGCCTTGTTGAACTTTATACCGTTGGCCTCGGCCCATCGGTCCCGCCTATCCAGATCTTCCTGCAGAGGTTTCCTACCCTCGAGCAGATCAACACACGCACCTAACTTGGTGTTGTCTGCAAACTTACTGAGGGTGCACTTGATCCCCTCATCGAGACCATCAAAAAAGACGTTAAAGAGGACTAGCCGCAGTACCGAGCACTGGGGGACACCACTAGTGACCAGCCTCCAACTGGATTTGACTCCATTCACCACAACTCTCTGGGCCCGGCCATCCAGCCAGCTCTTAACCCAACAAAGCTTACACCTGTCCAAGCCATGAGCAGCCAGTTTCCTGAGGAGAACGCTGTGGGGAACGGTGTCAAATGCCTTACTGAAGCATCCAAGCATTTGGAACTCCTCTGAATAATAAATAATAATAGAAAAATTGAGTACAATATGAATACATAATAATAATTTGTGTGCAAGCATATACATGCAGATAAGAATATATGCAAACTTTATGCTATGTATATATATTCATATATACTTCCATATACTTGCAAAAAAATTGTATTTTCTATATCAAAATCTAAAGAAAACTTCTTTATTTGTAGAACTGCAGATTTAATTCCAGTTGAAGGACACTACTTTTTGTAATGCTTCATTTTGTGCAGGTCTGAGCAGTTACAAGTCAGTCAGCAGCCTAGTAGACCTCTGTCAGACACTTCAGTGTTAAATGATTCCTGACTGCATGCTATGTGATCCATCTAACAATATTTGTGGGGTGTTCTTGGGGTGTGTGTGTAAAGGGAGAGTGAGGAGGGGAGGGGATTTTTGCTGTTGTTGTCCTCTACAAATTAATTTAGAGAAAAGAAAAAAATCTGAGGTTTGTTATCAAGCTCCCTCTGGACACCAAGGTAAGGAGCACCATTTTTCAGCTTGGTTATTTAGAAGATGGGTATCTAGCCTAAATTATGTTTCTAGACTCTGTTCTGAGAAAGAACTTCTCTATTCTCTCTGAATCTGTCCCCTTTGCCCAGATGGGGTAACTCTTCACTCCCAAGCCAAGTATTGTAAAGAGACTTTTGTTTATACTCTGCAGAGCTAGCTAACAGTCCAGCAACATGCCTACAACCTAGGTGCTCCCTGCAGCTCTAAGCCTTCCGCCTCTAAACATGCACGTGGATGAAGTATCTGAAAGACAAGAAGGGCTATTACTCAGACTTCCAAAACGTTGTTTTTTACAGTTTGGTGCTCAGGCTAGTGTTATGTGCCTTGGAGAGGACCCTGACATGGGTGTTCAAAGGCTGTCGGATGAGTGTTGAGAAAACAGTTGAGTGCACAGCCCAAACCTGTCATAGCCTCATCTATACTACATCTAGGGTGCAAGACTTAAAGGAAATTTTCTGTAGAACCATATTGAGGCTTCTTTTTATGTAGAATTTATTAAATAATAATAATAATAATAATAATAATAAATAAATAAATAAATCTGGGAATACAGTTTCACACACAGAATATGCAGTCAGGAAGCAAATTAGGGATGTGCTTTGTTTGACAGCATGGATGTACCCACAGATGCTATATTGGAATATATTTTATTGCAATATGAGACAAATCATATCCTAGTTCCAAGAGCTCGTCCAGCTCTTTTGAGCATAGAAAAAACTTATAGAAGAGTTTTAAAGAAAGTTTCTTTGCAATGGCTAAAGTTCATTGAGCTGAATCCCACCTGGTGTATTCACATGCATAGCAGCTGTTATGAAAATCTCTCTTCAGCCAAATTTACCTGTTTGTGAATCTCAGCTGTAATCAGTTCAGCTAGCAGCTCAGGAAGCAGTTCAGACTCCAGACCATTAACCTCCCAGCAGTAGAGCCAGGAATGGAGACGCTGCAGAAAGTACTTACTGTGAAGCTTGGCTTTCTGCTGCAAGTCACCCCGTGACTACTTCTCACATCTGTAACTTACACAAACTGTGTGTCACTCATTTCAATAGTGATTAGTGATAAATAAAGATATGTGAAGTTTTCTCCTTATCCCCTGTGGTCTGTTGGTTTTGCTCATTTTTTGGAGGCACCAGTCTGTGGAATCATCAGTTTGGGTTCTGGTCCATTTTGTGATCTACAATACATGTCCCATTAGGGGAGCAACAAGCTGGAGCAAAGTAGCTGTTGGAGAGTCTTATTATTTCCCATTTAAAATAATGCTTGCTTCATCCATTGTTAATCTGCAGAAAACCTCGCTGTCTCCAAGAGGCTAAAATTTGTTAACAATTTGTTAACAAGTAAATCCTTTAAGTCTTAGATCCAACGGCAAAATAATCCAAACATTTATGGTCATCTTTTCAGGTTTTATTCATTATTTATTGTTTAATGGTAGACTGTCTATGATAGTTTAAAATTTTAAACTAAGGCAGTAATCATATTTTAATTGAATTATTTAAAGTATGTAATTTGTCACATCTAGGAATAATTTTAATTACTTAATAAATTGCTTTGGTGTCATGTTTGAATCTCATTTTAAGTACTATATTTCTTAAAAAATGACTGCATTGATTAATATTAAAATGTAAGTACTCAAATCAAGCAATTATTTAAGCAGTTAATTACTTAATGTGAACTTAGAAATATGAGAAATGAATGTCAGCTAAACAGCATTAGAGATTGACCCTGAACTGACCCTGGCACAGTCAATATTTTAGCTCTGGCCAGTGAAAATGATCCTGGAAATAAATATAAACTTGAGTGTCTAAGGGAATAAAGTTAAATATCTACTCTAACTACTTATTTATTTCTGTGTTCTCCCACAAAGTTTCTGAGAGAACATATAAGTAAATAGAAATATTTGGGGTCAGTAGAAGAATTCCAGCTTTCCAGGTAGGACTGCTCAGAAAGGCATGAAGAATGTGATTTTTCTTTTCTTTTCTTTTCTTTTCTTTTCTTTTCTTTTCTTTTCTTTTCTTTTCTTTTCTTTTCTTTTCTTTTTTCTTTTCTTTTCTTTTCTTTTCTTTTCGCATATGGATTTTTGTTTTTGTTGTTGTTGTTCATATGGAAGAAGTTCAGGGGTGAGCAGGGGGCCCAGCCCAACATCCAAGTGGCTGCTGGAGATCCCCAAGAAGGATTCCCCAGCCCCTCTCTGAGCAGGCTGTGCCAGGGCTTCATTGCCTGCACAGAAGTGCTTCCTGATGTTTAGATAGAACTTGTGTTCCTGTTTGTGCCTGTTGCTTCTTGTTCTGGCACTGGATACCACTGAACAGAGCCTGGCTCCAGCCTCTTTGCACCTTTCCTTCAGCTATTTATAGACATTGACAAGATCACCCTGATCCTCCTGTTCTCCAGACTGAACAGTCCCAGCTCTCTCAGCTTCTCCTTATAGAAGAGGTGCTCCTGTCCCTTAATCATCTTGGTAGCCCTCCCAGAACTGGACCCAGCACTCCAGGTGCACCCTCACCAACCCTCACCAGCAGAGGGAAAGGATCACCTCTATTCACCTGCTAGCAATACTTTTCCTAGAATTTGCAGTACAGGATGACGTTAACCTTCTTAGGCACATTGCTGGCTCATGGTCAACTTCTGTGCACCAGGGAGAGGGTGCACCAGGACCTCCAGGTCCTTTCCTGAGAGCTGCTGCCCAGCTCATGCTGGTGCCAGGGACTGTTCCTCCCCTGGTGCAGGACCCTGCATTTCTCATTGAGCTATATGAGATTTTTGATAGCCCATGTCTCCAGCCTTCCAGGATCCTTCTGGACCTCATAGCTTGTAAATATTAATAGCTTGTAAAGATAAAAAATGCCATCACCTAATCTGATTTTCTGTGTATGAAGAGCAAATACAACAACCCACATACTTCTGATTTAATGCCCAATACCTTATATTAAGAAGAAATAGCATATGCAGACTCGAAAAATCAATATGCCCATCTGAAAGGGTTAAATTCAGAGTAAATAAGGAAAGAACCAGAGCTGTATTTTCGAAATTCAACATGCTCAACTCTTGTTAATATGCTAAAGTTCTCCTTACAGAAGTTGAGCAAATTGGATGTACAATGAAAGTGGCCTTAAGCAACTACCTAGGGGAAGAAATTGATTGCCTAATTTTAACTAAAAGTCAAACAAATTAGTGCTGAAATCTTTAGGGACACTTAATGATCACATGGGGGTTGGGGTTACTCATTGGTAGTAAAGACGATTTAGTGTATTTTTGAGCTTTTGCTGCTTTTTCATTTTATGCATAACATTTGTTTTATCTCTATTAAGCTTCAGATTTCATGGCATTAATCAGCTGCTGCTTAACTAGTAATTAAGACACAAAGCAGGATAATACAATCTAAAAAGTCAGAGGGCTCTCTGATTCTCCCTTCACTTCATTTTTTTTTAATGCTGCAAATATCATTGACTTACTCTGAGGCAAGATGAATGCAGCACAGGTGCGAGCTAGGCTGTGAAGTTGGCAATAGCTGATTAGCTCCCTTCAGACAGGTTTTTCAGCTGTGGTCAACCAATGCTGAATTTCTTAGGGGAAAAAATAAAATAAAATAAAATAAAATAAAATAAAATAAAATAAAATAAAATAAAATAAAATAAAATAAAATAAAATAAAATAAAAAGCTGCTTCGGGATAAATTGGGGGTTCTTGGAGGTTCCCTGTTATATTTTGGACAAGTTGTCTCTTTAAGGCAGCCTTCTTTTATATTGTTCTTTGTCAAGGATGTTTTTCCTATGTCAATTCAATTGCCAGCAGCTCTGCAGATGATACCGACTGGATTCAAGCTGTGGAGTGACCTAGTGGCAACTGGGGCTGCAGGCAACATCAGGGAGATTCAATACCAATAAACATCTGTCTAAATGCTCATGTGGAATTTGGTGATATATGAACATCCAAGCACCTGCGGTACTATGGGTAAAGTTGGGAAAATGTACAGAAGGAAGTGACTAATTGGTTGTTTTTTGCAGCCTTAAAGAAATTTAGAGTGAATGGCATCACTGCTTCCAACCTCCTAAATGCTATGCTTCACCTGGAGTAAAACAAACAAACAGAATAAACGTCCCCAACAACAATAAAAATAAATACACAAGGAACAACAACAAAAACCCTGATGTCTTGAAATTGCCTTTCCAGGTTTGATGATTCTGTTATCTTGGGAAATGTGTTGCCAGTCTAATCTTATGTTTGTCAGATCTTTCCATTGATGCTTAGCTCTTCCCACCTTCTGATAACATGCTGTTGTTATTTTGACTTTCCTACAACCCTGTCTTTCTGTATAAAAAGAGTTTCTAGATAAATTCATGTCTTCCTGCATGAACTCTCTTAACTCTCTGCCAGATTCTGATATTTACAGACATCTGACAGGGAATTGGCTCATTCTCTGTAAGGCAGGCAGTGAGTGCTGTGTTCCTTATTCCCACAAGAAAAAAAGAAGACAGGTCTTTTTACTTTTGTAATGGAACAGGGCACAGGAGGAAAAGAATGAAAAAGAAGAAAAAAAAAAAAAAAAGAGAGAGAGAGAGAGAAAGAGAGAAGAAGAAGAAGACATATTTTGTCCCAGAACATTTAAATCCTGTAAATATTTTAAATTTGGGCTTTCATTGTAGAATGAATATACACACATGCACTTATGTATGTACATGTACGTACTGGTATATATAATTGGATAAATATATATTTAATTGTATTTTTATTTTATCATTACAAGCTGTACTAATAGATAATGAAATGTTTGTGAGGTAGTCAGAAATTTATTATAATCTCTGTTAATATTCACAACGTCCGTGCATGATGGGGCCGTGGAACAGCAATAAGGTTGTAGATGGGGTCATGAGCCTGGAGAAACTAAATCCGGGACCTATAAAGACTCAGACTCTTCTTAAGTAACATCTGGTCCAAGAGAGCAAGTTTGCTGTTCTGCCTGAAGAAAAAGATAAATGAGCTGGGTTAATTCATCCCACTAGAATTAAGTGACGTCTCTGTGGTTTTCTCCTTTCTTAATTGCAAAAGCTAGGCAGTGAGGGGAAAAACAGTGTTAGCAACACTTAGATTAGGCTTATGTGGCCCACCTGTAATTCCCTATTTTAGTGCACACTCTTGTATGACCTCAGGGAGGAGAGTTATAAGACTCTCATTTTTAGAAACATTACAGGCACTTATCTAGGACTTCACATCCCCTGAGCTTAGAAAAGTTCATGTTAAGAAGTATACGAATAATTTATTCCAGTTTGTTTTATTACCTTTCTCTTTCTGAGTACAATTAGTTGGAGACATATAAATATTTAAGATCACATATACAGTAAGATACTCCATATAGATTACTTACATTGAGTGATCCTCAAGCCTAAAAGGAGCCTGGAGTGCAATTCAGATCCATGAATCAAAAGAATATGTAAGCAAGTCTCCTCTGAATTTCTGTTTAAGTGGAAGAGGACACCTTATGAAATGACAAAGCCACTCAGCTGTGAGCGGGAGTCCAGTATTCAGATCCAGATTCTTAGAATAATTAATTATTATTTTTTTTACTTGGAAGTAATTTCATGGAAATAATCATTAGATCAAAGATTGGGACCACTTTCTGCCCTTTCCAGAGTGGATGAATGACCTCTGGGCCAGCCAACAAGGTTCCTTTTCCTCTCTTGCCCTTCTGCTTTCCTTCTCCTTTTATGTAGCTATGCTCAGGGCTGGTGGGCACTAAACTGGAGCAAGATTCTGCTTATTCTGTTTGAATGGTGTGAGCAGGCCGTCCTTCCAAAAGATGTTTGTATCCTTCTGCCTTTTAGAAATAGTGAAGCACTCTCGGTTCAGCACATACCCTCAGAAGAGGACTTGGTTCTCTAGCTCATCACACATACTGGAAGCCTAGCTAGCGAGGTGACACCCAGAATTGCTACACTTCTACTATTTTGGTACTAAAAAATCTATGCTGAGGATCAAAAGTGGGAATCCTGACATTCCCATCACTTTTTTCTGCCTTACAGACACATAGAATTGATAGAACTATGGTCTCAGACAGCTGAGTTGAGTCTACTACATTTCAAGAAAGTTCCTCTTTTTGTTGTTACTTTGGGTGTTTATTTTCTATTTTTATATTTATTTTTTAAAGTAAAATTACTACTAATACAGCACAGGTAAAAAAAAGAAAAAAAGATATGCAATCAAGCAGAAGATGTTTCAAAAAATAGATTTATGCTAAAATCATATCTTTTAAAATAAGCAATTCATTGCTCTAATCAGTTTTTCTTTCAGCTTTTGCACCCCTTACCATTAAAATAAGCAGGATTATTAAAGTGCATAAGCTTAGTCATTAGCAGATTGCTAAAATGCCATAGTGATTGACATCTGTCTTTTTCTATATTAGTAGCTTAATCTGATGGTATGGCCAATCAAAACAAAAAGTAGGTTGATTATTTGGTGAGTGTTTAGCTCTAACAGATAATTTAATGTGCTGTATAATCAGAATACTGATATTCTTTCAGAATTCACCCCATACAGGCAAACAGTTCTGAAGACTTTGTAATTACTGCCCTATCAGAGCTGAAGCATGTGTGTGAGGCCAAACGCATGGTAAAAAGTTGTCACAATTTTTTTCCTCACTGATAACTGTACTGTGATTTATGTATCTACATAAAACACCTTGGAAGTGGATGTGAAGTACAGTTTTGTTCAGTGAGTTCTCCAGCTGTTCTAATTCCAGGAATAAATAAATAAATAAAAATGAAATAGGTGTTTAGTTGAAGTTTAGTTTGCTTTCAGAGTGATTCCTTGGAGCTACTTTATTTTGCTTCTATTTTCAATTCCAACCAAAGTGACCTTACATTTTGTAAACAAGGCCTTTGAAGAAAGGAAGCAGTATTTTTATGCTATTTCACTGCCAGCTGCACTGCCTTTCATCTTTTTTTTTTTTTTTTTTTTCTATAATAGAGCTTTTTTCAAAGGGAACAACAATGAGATTTTTGTAATTAACAGTACACCTTGACCTGCATCTCATGGTTAAAATATTTAAATTAGCAATGTGTCAAATAGAAGTGAACAATGGTGCACTAAATCAGAAGCAGCAGAAAACCTTTTCACAAAGACTGCATGATAAAAATGCTTGAGCACTGAGTGCTCCTTAAATCAGAATATACATAACACTCTTTAAAAGCCTTTAAAGCAAATGAAACTTAATTTAGTAGTAGCAGTAAAAGCTCTTTCCATTAATGTTCCATTTCATCTAACATTTACGAATGCCTAGGAAGCACTGGCTGATTAAACTTTAGGAAATTATCATTATGCTGCTGCACTGATATGAGTTGAGGAGATGGGCATAGGACAACATGCAGGCTGACTATGGTAGCGTGTGCTATTATCATTTGTTAATTAAATCACTGAAACTGACCGTATGTATAATCTCAGCCCCCACTAAATGTATTTGCTTAAACCTCAAAAAATATGGTTTCTGTTAATGGGGTTTCCTTCAGGGAAACTGAGAACATGCACACAGTAAATTGCCACAGCCACTATAGTATACGTGTAATTGAGCTACATACAGTTTAAAATTCACTAATCAAGAACAAATATAAAACAATGGAGTATTAATATTTGATTATTTGATTTGAAGAATTCAAATCATCAAGCTTCCAAAAGTACCACTGTTCTATCCACAGCAGGTACTATGAGATCACTGAGAAAATCAGTGTTGACTTAAGTCCTTGTGTATGAAGTCATCTGGGAAATACTAGCTACATAAGACAGAGGTTTGGGAATTTTGATCTAATTATATTTTTCCCCAATTTTTATATCAAACAAATATCAAAGAGATAAGTAGAATCAATGACTCCTAAAATCTGGTTTAAGTATTAGAGTAAATCCATTTTGATAAATAATGAAAGGAAATGCAATTAAGCTAATGGTCATTTATGTGTGTTTATTATATAACATCAAAACTAACAGTAACCTAAAATTAAATATTTAATGTTTTGACCATACATGTTTGGACCCCGGGATGCTTGGATTGAAGTGTGGTGTTTTTTCTGTTGTTGTTTTGTTGTTGTTGTTTTTTAAATAGTTCTACTGAATACACTTCCACAGTGTAAAATGGTGTCCTTCCCAACTAAATTCATGAAGGTAACTAAGCATTTAATGGCTAAAGATGTAATTTGTCATATTAATGAAATATTCCTTTTAAGAAATCTATATGCAGTCTATTCTGCAGTGAATAATTTATATGGACAATAGTGTTCTCTGAAAAAAGTGTTCTCATTACCATTGGTAAGGTAGTATATGATCTTTCTGGCCACATATCCTATTGTGATGCTAAGAGCACTTTACTGTATGATTGAAAGACTTTCTCCTTAACTGCAGTTATGTGACAGTAATAAAGTATTGCTTATTAAGGAGAGAAAAAAAAAAAAAAAAAATGAATTCTTCTTTTTCCTGCAGGTTGAAGCTTCACTGTTATATATTACACAGTCTCAGACTCAGCCTGTCAGTCATTAGATACATACAGATGTGCTAAAGTAAGGGAAATAATTAGAATCATGATTTACAGTGGAAGAGACCTCTGGAAGTCATCTGATCAACACCCCTCCCAGCCCACACAGATCAGGGTCAGTTTCAAAGTTGAATTTCACTTTGCAATTAGATTGTGTTGATGAGTGCCTTGTCCAAATGAGTCCTGGATATCTCTAACAAAGGAGATTTTACAATCTGTTCAATCGATCAATGGTAAAAGAGAAGCTTCCAGGGGGTGGATCGTCTTATTGAAAATCTGAATTACCTTTTAGAAGTGTTCCTCCAGTCATTAAAAAAAAAAAAAGGGGGGGGGGGGGGGGAGGGGAAAAGAGTCTGTAGTCAGTTAAGTGTCTAATTTGAGGAAGGACAGATCAAATCTTAAAATTATATTTGTATATATTTTGTGACAGAAAAACATATCAGACCATGGGCAACACTTTTTTGTTCTCTACTTCTTAGACTTCATGAAAAATAAAAAATAAAAAATAAAGCAACCGGGGGAGTCTTCTGTGGACACAAAAATAAGGTGTCTGTGCAGTAGTGTCATCCAATTTTTGGTTGTGTCATCCAGTCCACTGGAGCCTTTTGTGCTCCACTGTTCTTTATCCCCAGTACTACTGAAAAAGGCATCACTGATTTAGAACCTCGTGGTGTCTTAAATTTGAGCAAGATAGCACGGAACAATAAATGTTACAAACTGATGTACATCCTCTAAAGAAAAGAAAAAATATCTAATTTTATTGGGGTCAGCATTATGAAGTCTATTACCAAGCCATATATAGATGTTTGTTTGTTTGTTTGTTTGTCTGTTGGAACTGAGTTCTTTGAAGTAGCAATATGAGTCTTGTCAAAAGATACTGCTGATGCTGGACTAATGAAATCCTTTAACATGGCATTTTGTTGTTTTGGAAGGGGAAATCTTGAATAGAATAAGCTATATTCTATTTTCCAAAGCTTTTATATTTACTTCAGAATTAGTTTGTATCATTTTATAACCCAAATTAGATCTCAGATATAAATAAGAATAGAAAGGAACAAGACAAAGATGATTCTTCTTTGACCAACCATTGCAGCTGTGAGACCTGTGAGCTGTGTACAGTCACGTTCAAAGAATGTTCATTCAAATCATGAGTGCTATTAACTGAGATAACTGAGATAATATGCCTTAGCTTCTTCTTCTTCCTCTTCCTCTTCCTCTTCCTCTTCCTCTTCCTCTTCCTCTTCCTCTTCCTCTTCCTCTTCCTCCTCCTCTTCCTCCTCCTCTTCTTCTTCTTCTTCTTCTTCTTCCTTTCTTCTTTCTCTTCTTCTTCCTCTCCTCCTCCTCCTCCTTCTCCTCCTCCTCCTCTCCCTCCTCCTCCTCCTCCTCCTCCTCCTCATCCTCCTCCTTTTTCTTCTTCTTCTAAAACAAATAAACAAAGAAAAAAACACTATCTACAGTGCCTTGTTCATAGCCAAAACAAGGCCTAGATTTAAATGAATACTTTTAATTTTTCTTGATCTTCAGCCTCATTATCACATTTTGATTGCTTACATTACAATTTCTTTTTATTATATAGATCATGTTATCAGTGGGTTCAAATCACTGTAGTTCTGCTGACATACTAATTCTGTACAATGATCTGCACAGTAGGGGAACTGCAACATTAAACTTGTTAAATTCCGTTGATTTAAAACTCTTTAAAACTATTCTAAATAGTTTTGGTTTGTGATGCCAAGCTGTTGAATCCACAATCCTGAAGAAGCTATAATTTTAAGGAAGTTTGGAGTCACTTTTAAATTAGTTTAAAAATTGTCTTTACAGTAAGTACTTTATATGTGTTTAAAATATTGTTAAGCCTTCCCAGCTACAAATGTTGTTTCATTTGTTAAAAACAAACAAACAAAATCACAGGTTTCCATGATCATAACATATCAGATTTTATTAATAGGTTTAGACCATTTAAAGGTTTAAAAAGGTTTAAAAAAGAAAAGGTTTAAAAAGAAAACCTGAAAATAACATAGATGCATGTTTGAAACAAGGATGAATTCCTAATATGTTTCTAGATTTATGGTAATATCAGTGGAGTTTTTCTTAAAGCATAAACCATTTAGTGAATTTGTTCTTTATCAACTTAATTTTGTAAGATTTGGAGAAAAACGTGTCACTTGTCACTTTGTATCCTAGTAGCGAATAACTTTCTGTCAATAATGAATAAAATATTTGGACTGTTTTAGAATATTATGCCATAATAAGTAGCTTTCATCATAGACACTGTGAATGACACTTTTGACTCTTAAGATCTGACTTACACTACACCAAAATATTATTATAATCCCACAGGTTAGGAAACAAAATCAATTTTAGAAAAAAATGCCTTCTCTCTGTTTTGGAGCTCTCTCTCTCTCTAGAAATCCTGATGATTTTCTACTTGAAATCAAGGCACACAAATATCCCTGATGCAGAATCTGTCTTTCCCATGGGTGAGTGGAATACCCTGAAAGTTACAGAAACATGAGCTCTGCTCTGTCATGGAGAGCAGTGCCTCCACTAAGCTGTAGATACTGCTATTTGTGATAAATTTGCTAACACTCAGATGTTATGAATTAATTTGGAGTCATATTTTATGTTAGAATATGGAATTATTTGTGGTCTCTTGATCTGGGAATCATTCTTCTCAATGATTGAGGGTTGACTGCAGTTTCTCCAGCCCATTTGAAGATGATAAACTGCTAACCACCTTGTTCCCAGAGATCCCACAGAAAATGTTCTGTCTGTTCAAGACCTAGAAGAGCAGGAGAAAATGATAAGAAATAGGGTGTATAAAACTTTCTATTTTCTTATTTGTTACACAGAACTAAGTCCCAATTTTATGACTGAAAAGTTCTGTAAGTGTCTCTACCCTGTATCAGTCAATGTGGTTGCTCTGATACTACACAAGAATATGACTGAGAAAACTCACAAAGGTGAGGATTTAGTAGGAAAGTCTGCTTTCCATGTAGTCCAAGACTTCAAAGACAGTAGGGGGCCAGAGCTAAGGAGACTCCAACGCCTAGCTGAGTTTTGTTTATTGCCCTAAGATCATTCTTTAATGCTGGATGAGCAACAGATATTTTTCCTCAGTTTTAACACTATGAATGAAAAATTATTTGCATATATTATAGTACTGTCTGCTTTGAATGCTGAATTGAAGGGAATGTTAGGAAAACTAACCACTCTTAATATTCAGGTTGTTTTAGATAAGATTGTAGCAGGTTCTTTCTACATAATGCAGAATATCTCCAGTGATCACGTGTCAAATCAAAATTCACCTATAATATGAGATGAAGCATATTAGATTCATCTTGAATTAATTAATGTATATTTCTCTCCTCTTCTGTGAAAGGCTCAGGGGAAATCTTAAGGAATGTTCTTTTTCTTACCCATGAGATTTGTCTCATGACAAAATGCCATCAACTTGTCTGTTATTATAACAGGGTCTTGACAAAGAGTTGAGAGGTTTTTGTTCAGTTCAGCAGAGGGCTCCAGAATATACACAGGCTGCAGAGTTTCTGTCTTTATCACCTCCACAATGCAATGGAGTGGTTAGATTCCCTGCGGCAAGCTAATTACACTTCTCTCTTGCACAGAACCTTTGTCCTCTCATAATTAATTATGAGCAAGAACAGAAAATGTCCTTTTGTTGTTTTTAATGAATTAATCCTTCATGAAAATCATTTCCATGACATAATAACAAAAGGACATTTGTTCACTGTCCTCATCACCGCACATACCGTAGAACATAAATGGATTCAGATGGGGAGTCTCTTTGTCTCTTCTGTCCAGGAACATACTTTATTGCAGACATGTCACGGGAGTATTAATACCCTCAATTGCAGTACAGGCAGATAAGACTGTCTAGATCATTATAACAAAAAACTACAGAGGAAGGAGTCCAGTGTTTTGATAGTAATTCTCACTCTAAAACCAAAGGAAGAGTCCTATTAAATGGATTTTTCTTCAGACATAAAAACCCCCACATTGCCCTATTTATTCTAGTCATTTGAAACATGGCTTAGATAAATCTATTTGACTAAATGAAGAAAGTCAATCTCCGTTTGATTGCTCATCTAAGGTGTAGGAAAGGAATCCACTATGTCACAAGACTGAGTAACTCAGGGCTGTGCTTTGTAAGATTAATGGGTACCATGTCAAATGTATATTTAATAGGGTTGCACTGAGGAGCCCAAATGCAGCTAGAATATTTGGCATTTTGCTAAAGATGGAATGAGATGAAATCTCTGACATTGTGCGTTGTAGGTGTATTTCATGAGCTCTTTAATGCTTCATGGGAGTTGAGCAGATGGTCAAAGCATAGTAGACAAATGTTTATATTACCAGTGGGAATCCACCAGTTTGGGTATGCTGTCACGAAGGTAAAATATAGACTGATTTTATTTTAAAAGTGGGCACTATATTACCTACAGACTCATGTTGTGAGCAGCACTAACATGCTACTGTTGATGCAGCACTCAAAATGCAATTGAATGCTACAATGCATGTTACAATAGGATGTTTTAAAATATTAATCACTTTAAATTCCTTCAGTAATTTTGCATCTGCCACAATAGCACTAGACATCTGCCACTAGACATTATAAACCATATTTGTATTTTATATGATGATTTTTATAAAAAAAAATATTGAACAGTATTTCTCTTGCCCTGTGACATTTTATATGGCATTCTTAGCTTCTCTTCATCATGTTCTCTTGAGTTAACGAATTTTTTACATTTAATTTATTTAGATTGATTTGTGTAAGGAAAAGTGATATGAATTAAATTACAATATATGTTTTAAGTACAGAATTCATGGAAATAGGAGTATTATTCTATTTAGAATTCTGTACAACAAGAAATTTACACATTTTCTCTACATCAATTTCATATTTTTCAACAGTTGTCCTTTATCTTTTGTCATGCTCAATTAAATGTTTTTCATGTACATAGAGACAATTGCATTCCCCTTTCACTAGCACTAAATAAAACATTGAAATTATGACACTTGTAAATTGTTCTGCAGCAGGAGCCTTCCCATATCCTTTTAAACTTCCATTGTAAGGCAGCTGCCCAGACTCACTCCTTACTCAGTGGGGATAAATAACAAAACCTATTCCATTAGTCAAAGACTTATTGTAAGATTGGATGAATCAGTGTCTCTGAGTACTGTCTTTCTAGATACACTCTGCAGGGGGATAAGATGCTTGGCTTATCACTAAATAAGTATTTGATCACCTCACCAAATACTAAGAAAAGCAATGTTGTCCATTTTGAGAATGACAAGAACAGGACAGGACAGGACGGAAC
This sequence comes from Nettapus auritus, assembly GCA_011076525.1. NCBI lineage: Eukaryota > Metazoa > Chordata > Aves > Anseriformes > Anatidae > Nettapus > Nettapus auritus. Next base: position 200,325,620 of record CM021765.1, read on the forward strand.
AGAACAGAAGAATAGAATAGAATAGAATAGAATAGAATAGAATAGAATAGAATAGAATAGAATAGAATAGAATAGAATAGAATAGAAAATAGAATAGAAGAATATTTCAGTTGGAATGGACTTCAAAGATCATCTAGTCGAACTGTCTGACCCCTTCAGGGCTAATCAAAAGTTAAAGCATATGACTAAGTTCATTATCCAAATGCCACTTGAACACTGACAGCATGGGGCATCATCCACCTAAGAAGCCTCTCCCAGTGTTTCACCACCCTCACAGCAAAGAATTTTTTCCTATTGTCCACTCTGAGCTGGCATTGGAACAGGTTTGTGCTGTTCCCATATGTCTTATCTTCAGTTACTAGTGAGAAGAGACCAGCACCTCCCTCCATGCTTCCTCTCCTGAGGAAGCTGCAGAAAGCAGTAAGGTTGTCTCTCAGTCTCATCTTCTCCAGATTTAATAACCCAAGAATCCTCAGCCTCCAGATATTTGCCTCTCAGACTGTATCTGTACCTGGCATTACTCCATCCAAGCTGCAGAACCTGGTACGTTATCCTCTTTCTGCAGAAACTTAGCAAATGCACAGCAGGACATGCAGACTTCCATTGCAGAATGCAGGGTTATGTGATTGCAACTTGGTTTAGTTACAAGCTGTGACAAAGAATCACACCAGCTAATCCAGAGCATGTGGATACACACATACTGCAGTAAAAACAGTGACTGAAGTTAGTTCTCCTTCAGGCCCAGCTCAATGCCTTGGCCTCAGGACCACCTTTTTGATATATACAGTGCCTGTGTGTAAAGGACCGATCGAACACCTCAGCAGTCTGGTGAAATATATATGCCGGTAGCATTTCACATATCCCTATTGACTTTCTCCTACTAAATACATCACTATTGACAGCTGCATTGCCTTTTACACAATGCTGCACTTCATCTGCATTGATCAAACAAATCTAGAGTGAATGAATATAAAGTGTTACAGATAATTCATTCGATAGCTCCATGTGTCAGGACTCCATATGAGCAAATGAACTTTTGGAAAAACTCATGGATTTCTTAAATGTCTCTCAAAATCATGTTCCAAGCTGTAGTCTTGATGGTCTTCCTCATGTAGCTTGAAGAAAGATATATCCTGGTGCAGGTGATAACATTTTATAACCAAAATAACTGAGTACAGCTGAGATATATGAATCAATCCCTTTCATGATCAAGATATGTTCCTGTTCTCATAGAGCTGGAAATTAGAGCTGTAACTTAAATTTTCAGTAGTAGTACTTCTTTTCATATTCAAAAGAAATGTGCATTTCCAGTTAGTTTCTTTGTCTTTAATGCTTTAAATTCAGATATTTTAATTATTTAGTTTTTCAGCACTTAATCCTTTTTGTTTGTTTGTTTGTTTGTTTGTTTAAACATCATTTGTTTCTGTTTTGTATCCTATTTCTACTGGTTCCCCAGAAATCAGTTGTCATAATGTGCAATCGTCATTGGCTTCTAGACAGGTTCATCATCAATGGCTTATTTTATTTTACTATTTGTGGTCTAAGACATTCTGTACATTAGCACAAGGTAGAAGGCATCATTAAAGCATCTTCCTGCCGAGATGAGATGATCTCTTTCTACAGACTACTTAAGATGTGAACAAATGCTAAATGTAAGTTTGACTTCCATTTGACAGTTTAGCCAAAGGTTAAGCACAAACAAGAGCATCACTTATGAAGACACTTCAAAGATAGCAAAATAGCATAATATTCTTAATGCATGACAGGTTTGGGTCAACACAAAGTTTATTTACCATGTCTAGTAAACAGCATTGTCTTCTGTGATGCTAATTGGTAAGCCAAAAGTTCATACAAGCTTCTGAAAAATAACATGTCATTAGATTCAGGTCTTGCTCCAGCCTAGAAATGCAGTGTGTTCTTTAACAAAGGCCTCTTAGACCTCTGTGGCTGCCTACAAATAGTATAAATTAACAAAAAATGCCTTTTTGTATTATTATTTTAACATGCTGTGCTACTTTGGCAATAATGCTTAATAAATAAATAAATAAATAAAAACAGCACAAAATTACTGCTTCACTTTAACTGACAGCAGTATCTGATGTAACTCCAGTGGCCTCAGCACTTCTGACTCCACAAAATCCTTCTCTAGGCTGCCACTTTTTAGCAACCCCTTAACACAGAAAATACTAGATGATTTGAAACAAGAAAAATGGAGCAGAGCCATCAACAAATTATAATAAGAGGGCTTTCAAAATTGTGATGGAGTGATCTGCTATTGACTTCTATTACAACAGAAATTGAAAACCTCAAGAAGCTGTTGCATACTTTTATCTAGCAATACTGCAGATGCATGTTAAGTCTCCTTCAACATAAGAAAGAGATAATCCTACCTCTGCTTGTATAGATACATTAGTACTGATCAAAAGACCCCATAGAAATCCTACAGAAGTCATGTATGACAGCAAACTGAAGTAAAAATTTAAGGATGGAATGAGGCATAAAATACAAATGTGACTGATATTTAGGCTAGCACAGGCATCACTTCCCTTTGCATCAGCCTGCCATGTAAAAAGGCTCCATATTTTGTTATAAGGTTTTTAACATGTTGTTCTTTTATGTTATAAATAACATGTTGTAAATAACACATTATGTTATACATTAGCACTCGTCAAAATCTCCAATCAGTAAGATATCTAACTTGGTAAAAACTGAGAATATTCTAACAAGTCTTTGAAAGAGATTAAACCTGAAAGGGGAATAGGATAAAGGCTTGGGTAAAAGATCAGTTCTTTGGATTTTAGGTTAAAAAACAAATCAAAATAAAATGTAGTGGAAAGCAATTCAAGGAATGAGGATAGAAGTCGAATAGGTCAACAGCTGAGACTGGATAACATCAAGTCTTCTATCATATACAAAAGCGCTGGAGTTGAAAAGAATTTGACTATTCCAACCAAGATTAGGATAGAGGAATAAAATGCAGATAAGTGTCAGGGAGAAGTTTAAATGTACACTTTTTTTTTTCCCTTTTTTTTTTTTTTTTTTTTTTAAGCTAATATCTGGGAAACACAGGAAATGATGTAACACTTTAAGGGTTTGAGGGTTGTACATATTCTTTGGGGCTATAATGGAAAATCATTAGTCCTTCCATAAGCATGGTAATGGTTAAAATGTGATTTACTTCTTATCCTAAAACATTTACTTAGACAATCACAGTGGTTTAAAAACTACCCCACAGCAACAGAAAATGTTACTGCATTTTGAGTTAATCTTGCTGTCATGGGTTTTGGTAGGAAATGTGGGCATAATATTTCTCTCTTTGAAGTCAGTTGGATTTTTCTTTCACCATCTACTTAAGTGGAAACAAGATCAGGCACAATTATCAATATTGTCAAGTGCAGCCTCTGATTCAAGCCAAACACGGGCAACCCAGTTTGGCTGCTCAGCTTGAGATGCCTTGTGCTTAATTTTCATAATCAAAGCATATTCTCAGCATTCCTGAACAAAGCAAAGATGGCCTCTTTCTAGCTGTGTGGTCATTCTTAAAGAACATTAAATCTGTAAGTTCTTCTGAACATACTTCTGGTTGACTGAAACTTAGGAAAAGCATCTATTCGTAGCTCATAGCTAACAGGAATTTACCGTTACATTGCAAAGGAGAAACCCATGTTCTGAGGATCAGAGGTCTTGCCTTTCCATTTCTATATTCCCAAGGAAAATAATGCATGTGTTCACTGTTTTGTCAGTATAAGATTTATAATGCCTTTAACTATTCATTTCCTTGCCATAAAGTGCATAGGTTTTGTAAATGATGTGAGAGTGACAACACTGTGGTTTCCTTGGCAACCTTAACTGGTTTTCAAAACAATTCTTTTCATGTTTGGAATAAGCATTGATTTGTACAATCTGGCAGAAAAAAAAAAAAAAAAAAAAAAAGAGAGAGAAAAGAAAAAAAATAATGAAAGAAAGAGAAAAAACCTCTTGAGGGAAACAATTGGCAGCTGCAAAGATTGCAAATCAACCTTCTGCCACTTAGTCATCTGTGTGATGTGAACTTTAAAGAGCTCAAACTTCAATGCATCTGAAACTGTCAAGTTTTTTCTTTGCTTTTCCTGAAGTCCAGCAAAACCAGCCTTTTAGTCTAGATTCAGCTTTGAACTTAAATTGGTCCTGTCCTCTTCAAAACTTGGCTTACTTCTGAATGTGAAATCTGGCCTATGTTTAGACTCTAATGAAATCCATATCTAGATAACATTTTTCCATATATTTTTTTTTTCACTTTTAAAATTAAATACGGCATCCCAAAAGGGAAAGTTTTGGTAAGGATCAGGCCCCAAACTAAATATCTTAATTTTTAGAACATTTGCTAAGAGCTGACTGGAAAGAGAGATGTTGCAATAGCCAATATGGATCCTCACTCCTAAAAGAAAGATATGACTTTTCTTGGGATAGAATAAGATGTCTGCTGTGAAGGCTGATTTCCTCAACCAACATTTTGACACCCTTCTTCCACAACACAATTTCACTAAATGGAGCAAGTTTTTATATTCTGTAGTTGGCATTTTCATTCAGCTCTCTACAGTATTTTCTCTCTTCTTATATTTTAATGGATTCCTCAGCTACCAAGTATGTAATATAGAAAATGAATGTCATGGAAATAGCATCAGGTTGAAATCCCTACATCAACAATATACAGGGTTGGAAAGAGGAAGAACCAAACATGGAATTTGTACCCTGTATGGTATCCTGATATGTCCAGATAATGCTCTCAACTGGGCAACAGAATTTCAGTAATAGAGATATCACTTTATAATAAAGGTATCACTTCTTACTGACATCCAAGGAGGAATTCCCCTGCTGTATTAGACAACTGCGGCTCACATATCCTTATGTGAGTTAGATATCCTTGAGTTTAAAAGGACAGAAGAGTTTGGATCTAGAGCAAAGCTCTGGTAGTGGTGATGGTCTGTGTTTTCTGGATCTAAAACTTTTAATAAAGTGCAACATTTTTAAATGTCGTGGTCTTGGAGTAATGTTCTGTTTATCACCTGTGCAAGGGACACATAGCTCCATGTCCTTGTAAACGTTTCTTTGGACATCATTTGTTTCTGCCATCTAAGCTTTTTGACAGTGCTGCTGGCTTGATGCATTACTTTGTGCATGCTGTTGCATTGTTAGTTTCTGAAATGACCTTCTCCAACATCTAACTCATGACATTAGGAATCAATCAGTGTTACCAACCAGAGGGCAAATACCTATGACCGAACAATACAGGTACTTCGTCTGGCATGTGGGTACCTGTGCTGGAAAGCAAGAAACAATATCAAATAATCATGTCTGCATGAACTTTCCACACTCTGAGTGTATGTTGAAAAATTGCCTCATTTAAGAATGATACTGCTAAAATTCCTTATCCGTTTGCTTGTTTGTTTGTCTGTTTCCCTAGTGTCTGAAGCAGCTCATCATTCTAAAAGTGGGCAACCACTTGTTCTTGTGCAGTGACATTCAACTCTCCTTGCCCTCCTGCATTTAACTGTCTACATGATGCATCATTACATAGCTCCTGCAGACTAGTCCTGTTGGGTGCATCCTTCCATCAGGTCTATCTATACCACAGTATCCTAATGAAAATGTTAATCTTTCCTCATGTTCATACACATAAATGTAGGCACATGTTCATTAGGTTGTGAACAAAGAGACTGACTCTCATTTACACTATGCAGTATTACGATAATGTAAAACAGGCTATAAAGTCTTCGGATTACAGCTGCATCCACCTTTAGATCCACACTGTCATACAACAGTCTATAAACCTGGCTCTTTATTAAAAGCCTTCTAGAGCTCTTGCAGCTCCATACACTTGTGAAGTTTTTGTCATACTACTAGGTGCTCTAAAATAAAAATAAATAAATAAATAAAAACATTTTCTCAGAAACCCTGTATGCCTGCCTAGCCCATTGCATTCTCTTATGTACTTGTTTCTCATTGTTTTCTCTGAACAAAGTAACATACAGGAATGCATGCATGCTTTTATACACTTATTCTCACAAGGTTTTTGGTTCATTTATTTTTTTTCCCGCTAGCTTTCTACTACAGAAGAGAATTGAAAATGTAAAAAAAAAATAAAAAAAAAATACAGCATTTCTTAATTCTTCAGGAGAACCACGTTCATTTGATGTAGAAAAAGAAAGAAACAAGAAAAAAAAAAGGTCTAAGACAATTAAGAAAATTATATGCCTATGTGCTCAGAAGCACAGAAGTAATGTATTTGTGCTTTTCAAGGCATTCCAGCACTTTCAAGTCAGTGTTGCATTCTCTAATTACATGTAATAAACAGGTAGTGGAATAGCCCAGCATGGGGTTTGAGAGTCTGAGTCCTTGTATTGTAGAGCAATGCTCATAAAGAGACTTTTTAGTACCAGAGGAGACAATTAAGAATGGCATCAGTGATGCTGTAGTTTTAGCATTTGTTCAACAATGGTTGCTTTTGAAGGGAGGAGTTAAATCACTAGAGAGCTACAGTGGTTCTGATATGATTAAACATGAATTGTTCTGCTTTATTCTTCCAATTATCTTGTAGGTAAAAGCATAAGATTATATAAGCTCGCAATGTCTGAATCTACAGCTCTTTCCACTGCAGTTACTGGTATGTTACCCCTGTATGAATGAAAAGATCTTATTTTATGGCTGTTTACAGTCCCTAAACTCATGTGTAAATGTCTAACGAAGGTGCCAGACAGCAAAGAGTCAGACAAAATGTTTGACAGTTCTATTAAGGTATCTGAAGTTATGCTTGGGAAAGTTCTCTATTACACCAGTTATCTCTGTGAGCTATATCACTGGTATCATTTCATAACTTTGTCTATGAGGAAATGATTAACAATAAATGCTGACCTACTGACCCTCACTGACTTCACTTTGTAGCACATGAAATGTTTAGGGACTAAGTTTTAAAGGTATGTTTTATGGAGCTAACAGAACACGTAGGGAATGACTCTCAACTGTGTTCTTGCCATTTGGCAGCAGTATTAGTGAGTAATGCAGTAGGGAGTCTGGGTCTTGAAATTTATAAAACTTGGTCTGCAATTGTAAAAGGCCTAGTTTTGTACTTGGGTTTCTGAGGAGTTAACACAGCTTACAGTGAATATAAGTAAGACATAAGCAAGGGTAGTTTTGTTTATCTATGGTAGCAGATGAGAGAAGAGTAGATTAAAGACATTTTTGTATGTTTCTCCTAAGTGTGCTGGCTAAGTTTCCCCTGCTAGTATAGACTTCAAGCACCCACAAACTGAACTTTCTTATAAAGGTCACAAGTGACTGAAACATGGTTTACCACAGTGATGATTGTGTGTCCTTAGCTCCTCCAGGCAGCAGAACCCAGTGGTTCTCTGCTCAATTCACGCTCTTGGAGAAGGGAATGAAAAATATGTGTTTATGTCTTAATAGGGAACCAGCTGTTTTCTGATCTGGTGGTTTATTTAGAGGAGTTAGAAAGCATATTATTTCAATCCAACATGTCCATCTTGAGAAAAGCTTCTTAAATAATTTGTACTGTTGGCTGATGCATCTTGAGTGCTTTGAAGCAAAGAGTGTTATAAGATAAATGAATCTGTGATGTTCTCAAAGTGTTCTGCTTTGAGGAGAATATTTGTTGGGCAAGACAATGAAAATACGAATGAGTGCTGTTTTGTAGATGAAGCATAGAGATACTCATCTCAAAGCAGGGACCACAGTCTTTGTCATCTTTGTTTATCTTTTGTATTGCTTTTTTTTCTGTATCTTACAGCAGGGGTGGCTAGTAGAAATCATGAGTGCCAGACTCCATTTATCAAGGTTCATCAACTTTAGGCACTCCGATTTTTAGATGTAATTTTCTGTACGTCAGTTCCTTATGCCTAAAGAAAAGTAATCTTATTTGCTCTTACTACTTATTTATATCATGGGAATGCTGATAAATTGAGGAACTTGCAAACTTACAGAGTACCTATGCAGATCTGATTCATGATCTATTGAAGTTTTTTAAGTTAGAAGCCTCTCTTTTAACTAAGGCAACAACAGAAAACAATGAAAGTTCCTGAAGGACTTTTGAAGCACACTATTCAGCAAATAGATGCAAATCTAGGCAACTGTAGGAACTACTGTCTCTTACTTCAGAGATACAAATTGAATTTCTGTGAGAAGGAATACCATGATGTAGATACAATCACTTCATCCATGGAGGGCAGCTGCCAACCAATAGGTGTCCTACAGATTTTACTTTTTGTAACGCATGAGAGTAAAGCCATTTATAATTCCTATCTTTTCCTGAGGCAAAGCTTCCTGAACATGGATCATTATCAGCTTCCAAGCAAGGCAATAATTGCATTTTGTGAATGTGGTCAAATACAGTGTTCAAATGAGATACTTAAACAATATATTTTGTGTTTACTATCTCTTCTTATACATTTCCCTTTACTGTATATTTGTTTGTCTTTTGAGTTCAGGGATAAGATCATAATTATATTTGGCAAAACAAGTAATTTTCATTATGATAATTCTTAAACTTATTTAGAGTCTGCTTTGTTTTTTAAAATATTAAAGAGGAATGTGACTGTTCCCCTCTACTCTGCCCTCATGGGGCCCCACTTGGAGTCCTGCATCCATGTGTGGGGCCACCAGCACAAGAAACTTGAGGACCTGCAAGAAAGTATCCAGAGGAGGGCCATGAATTTTATCAGAGGGCTGGAGCACCTCTCATGAAGAAAGACTGAGAGAGCTAGGGATGTTCAGATTGGAGATGAGAAGGCAGGGAGAATTCATTGCAGGCTTTCAGTATTTGAAAGGGGCTTATGAAAAAGATGGAGAGCAACTTTTTACACAGGCAGATAGTAATAGGCCAAGGGGGCTATAAACTAAAAGAGGGTAGGTTTAAATTAGACAGGAGGAAATTCTTCACTCAGAGAGTGAGGCACTGGAGTGAGGCACTGGAACAGCTTGCCCAGCGAGGCTTTGGATGCCCCATCCCTGGAGGTGTTCAAGGCTAGGTTGCATGGGGTGTTGGACAACCAGATCCAATGGGTAGCATCCCTGCCAAGGGCAGGGGGGTTGGAACTTGACGGACTTTAAGGTCCCTTACAACCCAAACTTCTCTATGGTTCTATGAATACCCGACGAATAGTTCTCTGCCATTTTTCACTGTTTCTCTTCCTTCTTTCTGTATTACTAGTGACAGTAATATAAAAATAGTTTCAATATTTCTTATCCATTTACCTCTTCAATTTTTATGTGTTCATGAAGTCCCCATTTATATTTACTCTCTATTTTTAAAATGGTTTTGCAGTAATAAATATTTTTTCTTACCTTAATCCTTGTACTGGTTTTACATGGCAAGGTTTTGGTAGCTGGGGGCTTCAGGGGAGCAGAGCCCAGCAGTTGTCCCATGTCATAGCAGAGCCAGCTCCATTTGGCTCCAAAAAGGCCCCACTGCTGGCCAGAGCCGAGCCATCAGCAATGCTGGGAGAGCAGATTTAAGAAAGGGGGGGGGGGGGGGGAATCCTGCTATGCTACAGCAGCTGGGAGAGAGGGGTGAGAACTGAGAGAGAAGCAGCCCTGCAGCCCCCAAGGTGAGTGCAGAAGGAGAGCAGGAGGTGCTCCAGGCACGCAGCACAAGTTCCCGGTGGAGAGGCCCCTGGTGGAGCAGGCTGTCCCCCTGCAGCCCATGGGTCCTACGTGGAGCAGATCTCCATGCTGCAGCCCATGGAGGAGCCCCCAGTGGAGCAGGTGGATGTGGCCTGGAGGAGGCTGCAGCCCATGGAGAGCCCCCGCAGTAGCAGGCCCCGGGCCGGAGCTGCAGCCCATGGAGAGGAGCCCATGCAGGAGCAGGGGGTCTATGGGGAGCTGCTGCCCATGGGGGGACCCATGCTGGAGCAGTTTGCTCCTGGGAAATGGACCCTGTGGTACGGTTGGGGCAATTCTTGAACAGCTGCCACCTGCCGGCAGCCATGCAGGCTCAGTTCAGAAAGGACGGCATCCCGTGGGAGGGACCCCATGTGGAGCAGTGACCGTGAAGGAGCTGCAGAGACGAAGCGTCAGGGACTGATCACAGTTGCCATTCCCCATTCCCCTGTGCTGCACGGGGAGAGGAAGTGGAAGAAGGTGGAACGGTAGGGTGGGGAAGGTGTTTTTATTTTGCTTTTAGTTCTTCTTGCTCTAGTCTGTTATCCCTAGTCAAGAAACTATACTAATCTCCCTATGCTGAGTCTGTTTTGCCCGTGATGATAATTGGTGAGTGATCTCCTTGTCCTTACCTCAGACCTTGAACCTTTTTCTATCACATTTTTTCCCCCATTTCTTTTGTGGAGGAGTGAGAAAGCAGTTATGGTGGAGTTAAGCTGCCCATTAGTGTGAAACCACCATGCTCCCCCTGTTATTTCTCCATGTTTTTTCTGATTCTAGAAGTGACCCACTGAAGTCAGTGGTTGCACTGACGCTGTCAAACCTATGTGACGCAGTTGTCCATAATAATGTTAGAATTGGATTTGGTTGCTCAGAAACTCATTTTCCATCTTATACTGCTAGACATGATCAATATAAGGTAATGTGGTGGTCTACCCTTGTCCAACAGAGTAAATTTCCCATCTTTGAGATTTATTATTTCCTCTTCCACCATACTGATGTACTCAAATGTAATTTCTCCTACTGGTCAATATCAATGAGTTCATAGCAACAAGTTAAGAATTTTAGAGTTGGATGATCAAGTGTAGAAAAATCTTTAGAAAGGTTTGGTTTAATTACATGTCTAATTTTGTGCTTTGTCTGTTAAAGAGTTCAGCAATTTCATTGTATTTGTATCTACATGTACGTAAAATAAATTGGTGTCTACTTTGAGGAACCCATATTAAAGAGGTGCAAGTAGTTCATATATGTATTTAAACATAAGATTTGCTAAGACTGAGGATGTATAGGGTATAAACCTGATTGTCTTAGGAATGGCTGCTCTGTTTTACACTTTTTCATTTAGAACATCTGCAAACACTTCTTAGAAACCAGAACTCCCCCAGGTTGAGCATAATAGAGAAGCACATGCAGTGAAGTTCAGTATTTGTGAGGTGCAGTTGCACCCTGAAAAGAAAGATATATAGTCTGTTCTATTTTACTGTTTATGTGTGTTGATTAACAACTTTCTGGCAGAAAGTGTCAGGAGATGGCCTGTGGTTTCAAAGCTAACATGGTATATACATGTCCTGGTATAATATAGGATAAAGTTAGACATTATATATATATATCTTAGAATGTGAAAGGTTTATTGAAATCTTCTCCTTTTGTACACTACTTAAAAACCCCTACATTTGTGCAGCTCCAAAAGAAGATTTCTTCAGCTAAAAGCAGTTGACCTAATGAAACTTGGCTTCTCAAGGACATTTAATCAAATACTGTGTGATCTCTGATCGAAGCTTTTCTCCCAGGTCATTCAGAAAAGCATTCTCTAAAGGCGATTTTCTGGTGTCTAATAAGAAATGAAGTTGCAAAGCAGTTTTTCTTTAATGAGGTCCTAGTAAGGTCGCTTCTATACAAATTCCTATTTCATAAAACTTATGGGAACTTAGCAACACTGAAATCTTTATGTATTTGTCAAATTTATTTCACATTGACCAATGGGTTAAAATTATTTTTTTCCAGGAAAGGCTTGAAACATTCCTTCTTCAAGAACACAATTGCAGAGTGATTACAAAAGGTTTTCTACCTTAGAAAACCAGTCTAAAAACATAATAGTAAGAGAAGAAATGAAAGTAGCAATTACATTTGATGAATAGAAAAGCAAAGAACTTCATAGCAGTAAGTTCAAATCAACAGTTAGGAAATGCAGGTAATTGAAATTATAATCAAGAGTCAAGAATTCCTTCAGAATTTGAATTAAATCTGGAATTGAGGATTTATATTCTAAAGCTAATTAAATGGACTTAGTGATATAAAATACCATGCTCACCAGTAGAAACCTTAGGCAGACCATGAGACTGTATGAGACGTAGAACAAATACACTACTCTCCAGCGTTTTGTTCTGTGTTCTGCTCTCATTACTATCCTTGTCATGAGAATTCATATTGTTCATTTCTTCCTTGCATTAAAATCTCCATCAGGATTCGGTGCCACCATTTAAATCCTGTGTATATTCTGAAGAAGGCAATAGGAAGGGGTGCAGAGCTGACATTTTCAGAACTCTCTAAGTTGATTTGTTTGTCCTCTTTAGCTCTTCAGCCTTGCTGACATGATAGATAGGTGCAAGGAAAAAAAAAAAAAAAGAGGCAAGGCAAGGAAAGAAAAAGAAAAGGAAAGGCAAGGAAAGGATCATCGCAGCGAGTGACATAGAGGTTACCAGCGCAGCATGTAGTTGTGTTCTATAAACCCTGCCAGGCATTTGAAAGTTGTATTTGATTTGTGATAAATATTGTCATGTCATTTCCCAGAACCATTAAAAAACTACGTTTTGACATGAAAGTATTCTTTGTACTGGAATTGCCTTAGGGTTTGATGCAAGATATAAAGCCTTGCAGCTTAGTTTTATGGATAAAATCCAGCTGAGGATTGAGAATGAGTGAAGTTTGATTAAAATCCAATGATTCTTCAGAGGTGAAATGAGTTTGGCGCACACAATGCAGGTTTTTAGAGGATGAGTATTCAAACTGTAAGACATTTCCATAAATTTCACTGATGCACACCTTTGCTTGTGGTCTTAGCAAGCTTCATAAACAGGCTTCATAAGCAGGTTTCATAATTAGCATATATTCAGATCCCTAGTGAAAAAGGAAATGAATTTTAAATGAAGAGAAGGTAAGATACACTTCAAAAAGTTTACGTGTTTCTCAAAAAATATTCTGAAAAAGCTTATTAAAATATCTTGAGTATAAAAATTGGCTGAGATGCTGCTGAAAGCTGGTGAAATCTCAAGTTGATTTAGATCTTCCATGCCTGACCTCTCTTATTTTTGTCTGGAATTAAAAATAAAAAGTTTTGCAAATTTTCCCTCTGAAGCCTTCAGATGTAAAAACTGGCAACTTGTCTAGCATGTGGTCTACCTGTATAGTCATTTAAAATTTAATCACATTTTTCTTCAGACTGAGTTTGATTGCATACCCAAATATATACATTTCCAATAAGATCCTGATGTATGGGTGGTAACCCATACAGTTAGTGTCATTCCCTGGTATCTGCACACATTTCAGTGGTGCACTGGGGGATGCTGAGCCACTAGACTTGAGGGGCAGGTCTTAGATTAAACAAGTCAAAATTTTTATGTGATAGAATGTCCCTTTTCTTTTCTTGAGTTTTCTGTTTGGCTTTTCTTTTAATTCAAACCAAAACTGCTGGACTGGAGACATTGATCATCTCAAGATTAATTTTCAAATGCAGATTCAATCCTTATAATTTCAGAAAACGGGTGGAAAGGGGTGAAAATGAACTCTTTAATTATTATTTCAGATGTATCTTAATTATGAAATCAGATCCAAGGGACCAAAGATACAACATTTCTTATACTTTTGCACACTTAAGAACTATTAATAACCTGCAAAAAGATGAAAATGCATAGTTTACAAAGCTGATGTAACGATAAGAATGGACAAAATTAAGTGCAATACTCCAGTCTGCATCAGGGTGCTGCAAGGGTTGGTGGTTTTCTGGGGTCTGTGAAAGTGAGACAAGGCATGACCTCAAAACCAGGGCCTGTCCTATCAGGAAGCCGGACAGCCAGTGCAACAACTGGGTATGCACCCTCACCCCAAGCATCAGTCACATCCAGGAGGATAGGGCCAGCCCAGGGTCAGGCCAGGACATCAACCTGTAGGTACTTTATCCACTACCTTCAAATAGTGTCTCCTTTACTTATACCAAGCTTCATGATTTTTCCACCTGCATTCTTAAATGTCATCCCCCTTCTATTCTTTTCAATAGTCTCCTCTGATTTTCTTTAAATTATGAGTCAGTTCTCTGTAATGTTGGCAGTGCCTTCCAATTTTGCTATCTAAAAGTTTTGATGAGTACCTTCCTACTTCATAACTCTAGAACACTGGTAAATTAAATGGAACCAGTGTCAGACTGACTGCTTAAGAGTACAAGTGGCAGTCTTTCTCCACTCTAATTTACCACTTTTAATATAAGCTATTTTTTTATGTTTGTTTTTTTTTGTTGTTGATGTTTGATTTTTTTTTGTTTATTTTATTTATTTATTTTTTTTTTTTTGGAAGGGGGTCTTTTTTTTTCCTTTTTTTCTTTTTTTTTCCTTTTTTTTTTCCTTTTTTTTTTTTTTCCCAGTTCTTTGTTGGCTTGCTATTCTTATATTAATGTTTATCATCTTCTTGAGCAGTAATTTCCTGTGGGAAACCATACCGAGTGTTTTGTTGCTGTTGTTTTTGTTGTTTTCCCTACATGTACTGAATTCATTGCATTAGTTTATCTAAGATACCAGTGCTTAAAATACACAGGTATTAGAGTAGGCTGACATCTTTGATAAAACCAGGTAGATAATTTACACACTTTCCCTTGTATCTGTGTCCTTAATTATTATTTCTTTCAAGATCTGTTATAATACTTTATACAGCATTTAAGTCAAACTTAGAGCCCTGTAATTGCAGGGATCACCTTTATTTTCCCGTTTTGTGTCGGCATTGTTTGCCATTCTTTAAACAGAGTATTATCCTTTGAATTTACAGATTCATTAAAAATCCTTCTTACTGAATTTCTATTAATTATGCATAACTGCTATGAACCCATCAGAACTGCCTCAGATTAGTTCATGCTTCAGCATAGTTCAGGGTTTGTCTTTTAAGAAAATACTCTTGGAGTTGTAGGTCCAGCTTTGCAATTAGAGCAGAAGGAAGCTAAGGAGAGGAACAAGTAAAGCACCTCATTACATGGTGCAAAACCATCTTAGCAAGTAGCCTGGCAAGGTGATGGGGGGTATTAAACAAGGAAAAAGAACAGAGAGAGATGATGATGATGATGATGACCAATAGTCAAGTGAGGAGATGATGGCTCAGGTTGGGAAGCAAAAAATGAGGAGTGATAAAGACAAACAAAACTTTGTAATCAGCAGAATGGGGTTGACGGGGAGCCACTACATACGCATTTACATCAAAAAGTGCAGACAAGAAAGTATGACGGTAGAAATTCACTCTTCTGTGAAATCAGCATGATTGGGTGTCTCTCTGAAGTACCTTCTGTACAGAGAAGGACCTGAGTGTCCCAGAGGACACAAATTTGGCCATGAAAATAAATGTGCTCTCTTTTTGAAATAAGACCACCCACCTCCTGGGCCATCAGGTCAAGAGAGGTGAGCCTTAGTGAAGTGCATCTAGAGTGAGGCCAGCCAATGACCTGAAGATGATTAAGAGACTGGAGCATTTGACCTACAAGGAGAGGTTGAAAGATCTGGCATTGATCAAGCTGGGGAAGGCAGGATTCAGGATGGACATATCCATGGGTATAAATGTCTAATGAGTGTAGAAATAAAGATGGAGATAGACTCTTCTCAATGGTGTCCAGTGACAGGACGAGTACCATTAGGCACAATATGAATCACAGGACATTTATTTTAACTATTAAAAAAAAAAAAAGTTTTCACTGTGAGGCTGGTCAAATTCTGGAACCAGTTTCCTAGAGAAGGTATGGAACCCCTGTACTTGGAGATATTAACAAATGGAGACAACCCTGAGCAATCCATTCCAACTGATCCTGCTTTGTGAGGGAACTTCAGAGAATCAGAATGTCCTGAGTTGGAAGGGACCCATAAGGATCATCAAGCCCAACTCCTGGCTCCACACAGCACCACCCAAAATCCAGACTGTATGTCTGAGAGCTTTGTCCAAATGTTTCTTGAATCCCAGCAGTTTCAGTGCTATGGATACTTCCCAGGGAGCCTGTTCTAGTGCCTGACCATCCTCTCAGTGGAGAACCTGTTTCTAATATCCAACCTGAACCTCCCCTTGTTGCAGCTCCAAGCCATTTCCATGGAACCTATCACTGGTCCCCAGAGAGCAGAGATAATCACCTGCCCCTCCACTCTCCTTGTGAGGAAGCTCTAGGCCATCATGAGGCCACCCCTCAGTCATCTCTTCTCTGGGCTGAACAAAACAAGCAACTTAAGCCACTTCTCATATGTCTTGCCTTCTAGATCATTCTCCATTTTTGATGCTCTGCTTTGGATACCCTCTAATAGTTTTATGTCCTTCTTGTATGGCGGCATCCAAAACTGCACACAGTACTTGAGGTAGGACAGTCCTTTCCCTCTGCTGGCTGGCAAAGTTGCTCTTGAAGCAGCACAGGATGTGGTTGGCCCTTTTTGGTCAACCTGACATTGACCAAAACCCCAGATTCCTTTTTGTGGTGCTGGTCTCTAGCCTTTTGTCCGGTAGTCTGTACATATAGCCAGGGTTGATCCATTCCAGCTGCAGAATCTGTCACTTGCTCTTCTTAATATGGTTGGTGATTGCCCAGTCCTCTAATTTGCTAGGATTTCACTGCAAGGCCTCTCTGCCCTTGATGAACAGATTCTCCCAATTTAGTGTCATCTGCAAAGTTGATAAAAGCCCTGTCAAATACAAGTCACTTATGAAAGCATTGAAGAGAACTGTCCCTGAAATGGACTCCTGGGGGGAACCCTAGTAGTGACTTCAACTAGATGATCTCCAAAGATAAACCTCAATTAATCTTTAAAATATTCTGTGATCTTTTATTAAACTGGCTGGTATGTTCAAAATAAATAAATAAATAAACAAACAAATAAATAAATAAATAGAATCACAAGCTTTCAGGTGCAAAAGCTCTCCTAAACAACCTATGTTACAGCAAAATGTCACATAAACCACAGTGTTATTTTGCAAGGAAGTCACCATACAAACAGCAATTAATTTGCAAATGTCAACTACAACTGTCAATTTGCAAAGTAAGTATAGTTAAAGCAAATTTTTAATTCATTCAGAAAGCATTATATATGGCCCGTGATATTATAAATGCTATTCGAAAATCCATCCACAATTGTAAACAGAAAGGAACAAAATCTAAAACAATTGATGTTTTTCTTCTAGATTTTTCCTCTGTATTTGTTTGTTTGTTTGTATGCATATTTTATATACAGAGCTCCAGTAGGAAAGTGACATTAGAATTCGAGACATTCGAGAACATGGCTCCTTCTGATCTTTTCTAAGAGTAATCTAAGCTTGTGTGTAGTGTTCGTCACATGGATGGTGTAAAGCTCTGAGAAAGAATGTCAGTCCAGCTCCAAATGCTTCTGACTCCTTTCAGCAAACAGTCAGGGCTCTGGCTGTTTGAACTAACTTTGAATTATCAGCTGCCTGGTCTTCAGCCGCTGAAGCAGAAATCTCTGGAACATATAGTCAAGGCAATACAGGTATTTGTACCAGCTTTAAAAATATCCACTCCTTGAACCTCTGTAAGGCTGTGTCAAGCACTGTCTTTTCCCTGTAAGATCAGCTAAATCAGATAAGTATTTATTTGTGACCTCTCTTTCAGATCCTTCTTGCAGGGACAAATACTCCTTTAAGCAGTTGTGGCTGGATTCACAAAATGACTTTCATAAGTGTTTCTTACCTTTCATTTCAGAAGTGAAAGTCCAACACTAAAACATTCCTCAGAATGGCAACTGAGTTGCCCTTAACACCAGAGTCTGTGAAGATCACAGAGGCTTCTGCCTGCTATATTCTGCTATGAAGCTCTTCTGCCACTCATGCTGTCAAACATCTCAAACCTCATTACAAAGCCTCATTAGTTTTAAAAAGCATGTTAGTATCAAACAAGGGAATATAGTATGGTGTGCATAGTCAGAGTGTGGTGAGCAGAGAAAGGAACAGGTTGCCCAGAGAGGTTCTGGAGTGTCCTCCTTGGAGATTTTCAAAAGCCTGGTCCTGGGCAACCTGTTCTGGTGTCCTTGCTTGAGCAGGGGGGTGATCCAGATGACCTCCAGGGGTCCCTTCCAACCTCAACTATTCTGTGATTCTGTGAATGCTTAGGAGACTATTGCAATGATACCTCTGTTTCTGTGCAGTGGGATTGTGTTAAGGGTACATATGGCTATGAGCAAAGTTCTAGACTTCGGACTCCCTGAACTTGCAGGCTCTCAAAGTCCTAACTTGCAACAGATCATCCTGCCTATCAAGCTATCTGGAAGACTGAGGAAATCCTGTCTTTCCTCCCCAAATTGCTCCATTTGGATAAAAGAATGAAAGTATCGCCAATGAGAAGTTGGATGTGTGCAGGTGTGATTCTTACTTCTTTCCCCTGGAACAGAAGGGAAACCTAGGCTCCTGCTGCAGCTGAATGTATTGCTTGTTCTATGAAATGATAAAAAAATGATTTTTGACATACTGAGAGAGTCCCAGATCTCTCACATACCCCTATACTTAAAAATTTGTCTAGAGTCTGCTTTCTCTGTGAATCTATTCTACCCAAAGTGTAAATGCTTTCCAGCTTCCTAGGCATTAGCTTACTGAATCTGAAACCATCCATTATGAAAGGGTTTGGCACATGACTTTCAAATGTGAGTAAATATATTGGTTTGTCTGGATCAGGAAGCTCTAAAAAACTGTGGGATATTACCCATTTTTTTATGATATTTCCCAGCATACTGGCACTTGTAAATGTTATTTTACAGTATGCAGTCATCTCCAGGCAAGTATTTTTCTCTGAAACTAGGAGCAAAGAGACAGTAATTACAGCCCTGTTGGAATGAGTATACACATACTTCCTAAGAACTGTGCACTTCATAAGAGTAAAGTTTGCCTGCCTTTCCTGCCTGCTCTATCAATAATGGCTATTGATAAAATAATATGGGGACTATACAAAACTGGGGATTATTTACAAGTACAATCAATTTATGGGAGATCGTATTAACATTACAACCATGTATTCTGCTCCTTGATGTGCATGTGCAATTTCAATTAGTGAGAGGAATCCTGTACTTCCATTTAGGAGAGAAAAGACCTTTGTTACATTCATCCAGAACTGTATGCTCTTTCTGGAGAGCTCTGGCTTGCAGCACTTTCAGTAGATAAAAACATAGAGTTATACCAAGGGAGAATCAGTGAAAGTACATCTTATCACTTTGAAACACAAGCAACTCATGTGTAGTTGAAAAAAAAATAATAAAAGAATCTTACAAGTATCTTAATAATACCACTTTCTGAAAATCTTTTTTCTTGAAAGAGTCTTGTCTATAGTTTTAAAGCACTACAGCTTTAACAAGAGCCAGGGTTAGCGCACACACACACATGAAAAAAAGAGTTCAGAGCCTTTAGGTATAGTAGAGGTGAAAGAGAATTCATTAAATTTAAAGGAATGTAAAGTGTTTTCAAGATAAGTAGCTAACACTTTTGAAAGAAACATCTTTGTAATAGGAAGGCAATTTTCCAGATGGGAAAACAACACAGATTTTAAATAACCGCTTCAGGATCATATAGCGCTTGACTCCCTGTCTTGTGCTAATTCACAATGACTGTGTGTAGGGAATATCCCATCCAGGCTTCTGTATCTTGCTTAAAGAGCCATAACAATACAACTAGCATTTGTGTGCTTGTTAGATATACTTTACAAAAAGCTTCTGGACTTTAAAGAGATTTCAATCTCTTTAGGCATATGTGTGAAGTGAAAGAACTCAGTGATTCAAACTATCGCTGTCAGCAATGGGGAGGCCAATTAAAGTAGCTTATCTGCAGTGTATAATCCTGCCTATAGACTTGAATGTGTCAAGGAGTGCTGTGTGTTCAAAATGTGGCTGACAGTAGAATATACAAGAGTGATTTTAATTTTATTTTTTCCTTGTGGCTATGTGAAGGTCCTTAAAATTTTCCCCAGAAGCACTCTTGTTCATGTGCATGTCTGGACTAATACAGTTTTAGAACAAACAGAATACGAAGTCAGAAAATATATATATATATCTACTGTGTGGAAGGAAAAGAGAGAGTTTTGTGCCTTGGTGCCTTTGTATTTCATGCCTACAGGTGTAAGGTTTCTGGATTCCAGTTGCTGTTCCCCTGCATATAAAGGTCTAATTTTGACAATTAGAGCAGCCTTAGCAGATTCTGTGTTTCCTAGCCTCCAGATGAATAAAGTCCTAACTAGGAAGATGTGGAGAAAGAAATAAAATCTTTCATTCTTTATATGTTTCCTGACATAAATTGTGAATATGATTCCCCCAAAATGGAACATTTAATGTTGTAAAATGCCCCCAAAATGTTTAAAATATGAGAAACGACCATTTTAAATAAATAAGAAAATATGGAGGTAGTTTTCAAGATTTCTTAGTCTTTGAGTTAGACTCATAAGGAGACTAAAGCAAAATCAATAATGAGACGGGTATATTTCCATTTCTTTTTAAGTCCTATAGCCCAGTATTAAAGTACTTGCTCAGTTTGCAAGTTCAAATTATTTTCTTTCTTTCTCCCAGAATACCATTCTTTTCTACTGGATAAAAGTAAAAGGCATGATGATCATCACCTCCTTTCCTCTGAATGGTGTCCAAATCCTTCTCTAAACCAAAACTACAAAGTGAAAGTGCTTTATTCTGGGAATTGCAAATATTAACTGGATCAGAATTTCTTATTTTTCCTTCAAGGATTTCTGGTCAAATTTATGGGTAGCTTTGCTTGACTCATACCTATAAAAACAGTATAAAACAATGTACTCTTCACCAGCAACAGGAAAACTCATGCTGCATCCTGACACCATTAGAGGAGGCTTGGAGGGGTTGCTAAATAGAGACTGAAATACCTAGACAGACTTTGAGGGTGTCCCTAGTGCTGACTGTGACATATCCTCAAAAGTTCTCCTCCAGGTTTGCTCACAAGGCAGTGTTATTACTTTGCAGTGATTTTGTCCAAATAGAGCCAACTCTCATCTCTAGGAGTCTCTCTCCAGGCATTGGAGAAAGTTATGTCATCCCCATCAGTTATGTTTCATATTTGCTTTACAGTGACTGTAGCCCTCATACTGAGCATAGACCAGCAAGTATCCAAAGGTCTCTGAGCATCAATCTTTTTACCTACAATGACTGACATGGGATTTTGTTTCCCATGAGACAAAAAAATAAAACTGTATTCTGGGGTAACTCCAAAATATAGTACTCCAAGGAGAGTAGGAGCCACCTGAAATCTCTGTCAGGTATTTTGATAGCTTGTTCTGTCTCCTTTAACTTGAATCCTGTTTAACTAGCAGCATCTGCCACTGATATTTCCACAAGGATGGTGCAGATGGAGCAGTGACTCAGATCACTGGCTTTACAAAGTTATGAATAGCTAACACTGTTACTGATGAAGACTAGCAACAAGACTTCAGTGTGGCCAAGGCCTGCAAAATGTGGTGTTTAGATCTTCTATTTGTATTTTTTTCATAGAATAAATTATATCTGTATATATATTTAACCCCAAACCTGAACAAATTTTTATCCTTCAGTTGCTTTTGAAGTTACCAACTTCTCTGTGTTAGGTAACAATTATCTAACCTAAAAACAAAATCACTTGAAGCACAAAATTATTGTGGTTAATGACATCGTTTCAATCCAGGCCACAAATAATTTTATTTATTGATGTTCTTTTACCTGAAACCAAAACAAGGGTGAGGTGGGGAGAGGCAAAACGAGGTAAATATGTTAGCTGAACTGCTAAGAACCTAGTCATTTGGGTCACACCATTTTTTATGCTTTTTAATTTTCCCTGGGGAATACAGAGTAAACAAGAAGATAGTTGTACTGAGCTTTTGTGATAAGAGTTTCAATTGGGAAATATAATCTTTTTTGTGGTTCTTTCTTTAAAGTGTAGTTTCTCTATTTGTTAATTTATTTGCGATGAGAATTCGTTGGGTTTTGTTGTTGTTGTGACTGTTTTTTTCCCCATTTCTTTTAATATTTTATGTTAATAGATTTCTTGAGAAAAGGTACTAAGTTAGTAGATTTAATCAATTACAGTTTCTACTCATTAGAAGAACTGACACTGGTCCCAGTTTTTTATAGCCTTGGTGATCTATACAGAAGAAAATGAGGTTATTCCCAAACGGATTTTGCTGTTGCCTGGGACAGGAAGTAGTTTATTAAATGTTATTTTCATGTTCAACAGTAGTGAGTAGTAGTTCATCTATAATGCTTTACACTATTCAGACAGCAATTAAATAAACATTTGACAAACTTCATTCAGAAAATACTCCTTTCTATGCAGTGCTCACAGTCATACTCTGTAGAATATATCTCCACTCAGAAATGAATATTGTTCAAATTCATCGTCTTTCAGTTTTGACACAATTGTGCTGATGAAAGCACAATTAATTATTAGTTATGTTTAATTTTATTTGCAAATGAAAGAGGCAGATGTCATAATTTTATACATAACACAGCACACACTGCATTAAGTAGCTGCTGTTGGACCAAGCTAAAACTAATTAGTTACCAAAAGTTAGAGGCTTGCATAATGGCGGCAGATGTTACAGGATGGGACAAATCTTTCATATATGGTAGGAAGAAAGATTACTAGTTTTGCTTGGTCTGTGGCTCCTGGCTATGGGATTTCATGGACAGCAGCTTTTGTTTATTCCTTAAAACATGAGAGGAGGTTTTAGGATGAAGTAGCTTTCTTGGAAACAATGGTGGGAAAGTGAGATTTCTGGAAGCATTGGCAATTTACAAGCACTTTATGACTGGGTTTGTTCCAGATCTGGTTTCAGAATATAACTTAAACAACTTAACTTAGTATATTGCTAGATACCATTTTGCTGCTTGTCCCATGAGAATAAAACTATCAGTCCCAAAAGCCTGATTTAGTTTTACATTTAACTATGAGGAAGATGGAAAACGAAATAGAGATTTCAAATCTAATCTGTGACCAAGATTTGAACTCAAACCTCAGAAAATCATGAAAATATTCCAGCAATATTGCTCTGCAAACAAGATACCATAAAAACTGCTAAGCATACCAGCAGCAGAAATATGTGGTGTTGGAGTAATTCTTGGTCTGTTCATCAGTACTGTTGCAATTCATCACACCTTGATGAGCTTGATGCAAAGAACAGTGAAAGCTGCAGTCCAGACCAGTACTCTTGTAATTTGATAATATAGAGAATGAGAAACACAACCACCCTTCTCAGGGCTTTGCTCCAAAAAACATGTGGTTGTCTTGCCAGATGGTTTTAAGATGAACTCAATACAAGCTTCAGGAAAAGTAGGTGCCAGAATGCATTTGCTCAACATTATTTTCAGTGTGGACATGTAAATTAACTTGGAAGCTGATTAATTTTACAAGTCCAGGGAAAATAAATTGTCAACCATCTTTATCCAATTTATTCCTTTTCTTTTTTTGCCACCAGGTGTCAGTAGAAGAGCATGGACATCCCAGAGATCCATGCGAGATCTCCTGAACTGCTAGTTTTGCAATGATATTATTTCGTTATAGTTCTTATGCTCCAGAAAAAGTTCTATTTTTTTTTCCTTCTACTGTAGAAAGGAAAGAAGAGATTTCTTACCCATCCCTAGAGTCCTTCAAGCTGCATAAACTATACTAGTTCTGTGTGCTAATTCTAAGTGCTTTAGCATCTCAACTCATTGTCCTCTTATCTACCCTAGGCTTCATCACTAAGTTAGATTATCTCCTCTCCACCAAGACTATGAGGACTATGTGGGCATGATTGTCAAAGACTTCAGGTCACAGATAACTATCCTCTCTTCTAACTGACTGTTCATATGCCCTTTCTAAATCTTGATAATACCTGAAAGTCATGTAACCAAAGCCCTACTCTGAGAAGTTAAGTCTCGGGTCCTTGGTGCAAAGAGCTCCTTCGGCACCATTCTGATAAATGCAATGTCTTGGGTTGGACTTTGATTGGACTTTGTTAAAATATGAACATAATTTCTTATGGATTCTCTTCAGACATCAGGGATGAAGATATTTTTTATCAGACCAGTCAGCATTACTCTGACACTAGTGCCTTGGTTAAAGGAAATTGGTTTATTTTTAGCAAATTTCTTGCATAGCAAGCTTTCCAATTCTAGTCTTTGTATGGAGGTCTCTCTAGCCTTGAGTTTATTGTGATGGGGATGAACATCCATGAAGCTTAGTGCTTGGTCCTGTTTAATGTAAATAAATAAATATTGGGAATAGGTACATGTAATAGGAGGAGAGGTTTGAATGAACAGGGTTCAACAAGACAGGGTTAACTTCCATCTAAGTGTTGCTCTTTTTTTTTTTTTTTTACATGCTCAGACAGTGATAGGACAATAGCACAAGGGAGAATTATTTTAAACTAAAAGAGGGGATATTTACATTATATATTAGGAGAAAATTCTTCACTCAAAGGGTGGAGAGGCATTGGAACAGGTTGCCCAGAGGAGCCGTGGATGCCCCATCCCTGGAGGATGTCCAAAGGCTAGGCTGGATAGGGCCCTGGGCAACTTGAACTAGTTGGTAGCATTCCTGTCCATGGCAGGGGGGTTGGAACTGCATTGTCTTAAAGATTCCTTCCAACCCAAATCATTCTAGAATTCTGTGATTCTATGATTCTTTGATTCTACAGTTCTATGACTCTGTGATTGACTATCACAGAACTTTCTTGCTTTTGGTAAAAAAAGAAAGCTCTTCCTGATGAAGGGAGACATTCTTCTTGCAACCTCAGAGATACAAAATGCTAGGATCTGAATATGAAGTTGAGGTACTTCATCTGTTAATATGGTGGAGTAGGAATGGGAGAAGGAGAGGAGATACTCTATGCTCCAAAGAGTTCTGCAAAGGCCTTAGCCATGAAAAATGATCAGGTTCCTCATCTACTTAACACCTGTTAACATTTTCCAGCAATTGGAGGGAGAGTCTACTTCAACTTTCTGCCATGGTCAAGAAGATGCTCAGTGAAAAATATAGATTCAGACTGCTTTGGAGATGAAAGTGTGGACAATTCCTACTACAGGCTGAAACAGAGTTCAGTGTTGGGATATCTTCAGTGACTTTTGAAACTGAATTATCTACTTGTAATTTGAAAGGCGTAATAACCAAGATCATCCACAGAGCTTATGAAAGCTGGTGCCTTACCAACTTCATGGAGTCACAGAAACATGACATAGAAGAAATGATCTTGTTTTCATTGCCTTGTTTACTGCTGTTATGGTAGAATTACCTGGAGATCTTGGCCTTAGCAACATAACTGGAAGGTCCAACATGATTTCTTCAAGGACTCAGCAGCACCATTTTGAAACAGGTTGTTGGGGTTTGAGCTTGTTTTCTTGTTTGTTTGTTTTTTGTTTGTTTGTTTTCATCTGATGATCAAAACCCTTAATTCATCTGAAAGGGTACTTCATCCTACTTGGGAAATAATTCTTTATTAAGAAAAGCCTAATGTGATTTAGACACCACATGCAACAGAAAAAATCAGACACTCACAAAATTTAAATGGCAGGATAATTTTCTAAAATGGAACAGGAACTGGTCTTTGACAGTTTATTAATATCCAGGGAGAGAGTTCCTGCCTAATAAATCTAAAAGGAACTGAATCCCCAGTAACACGGATGTGTTTTATTTATTTGATTGTTTATTTATTTATTTATTTATTAAGAAGGAGCCTGTGAAATCGAAGCAGCTAAATGCAGTGACATCTACCTTTGGTCCCACATAACGTCGGGGCACTAATTAAGAAGATTTTAAAATTCTAGGTAACTCTGTGGAGGAAGTACAGGAAAGCCCTACATTTATTCAAGAGAATGACAGGAAACTATAAAACAGTGCTGAAAGGTATTTATTACTATATCTTTATAGAGAAGTATCTCCTGGAAAATGATAATGAGGAGGAGGTAAGGTCTCAATGACTAGTCGGGCATTTATTATATTGGCATTCTTGGGAGACTAGGCTGCGAAAGGTCTGTTGCAGAAATGCTGAAACCTTTAGGGAAGAGTGATGCTGGTGTCTAAATCTAGGGTAATGGAGGAGAAAAAAGATTGACTCTAATCTGAGATAAAGAAGGTGAGAAAATTATTTTCAAAAGGAGCAGAATCATGAGGTTAAATTGTTCATTCCTGAGTGAGAGGAACAGACCTTGGGTCTTACTTATATCTTAAAGGGTAGTTGGCTTTTCCATCTAACCTAGAGTGTGCTTTCTCTGACAGCTTAAATAGTGCTGCTAAGGTAAAAAATTATCCAAACTGGAGTTTCTGTATAACCTTAATGTCTACATTAGACATGTGAACTGTTTCATGGAGATAGAATAAAAGTCTGTGAACTTGTAGACAAAAAACAAACTTTAAGCACCAGTTCCCAGAATTCAGTTTTGTTTCTCTCTGTTAAAGTTATCCTGGAGTAATCACATTTTTATTTTTCTACTTGTCAATTATTATTATCATTACATTATTATTATTATCGGACATAGAAATGAAGATACACAGAAGTAATCTATTTAACTCCTTCCTCTCTCCAACCAACATATCCAACAAGCAGTTATTGAAATTAGAGTGCCTCCAGAACCTGTTAATTTTATGAAATCCAGGAAATCTCCACTCTTTCAACATTTTATTTCACTCATTATTTCATGATAGTAATGCCAGAATGTTGCTGTTATCACTAAGAAGCTTCCAGCTTAGGGTCACCAGTAATTTAGTTAATATCAAGTCTAAATATAACTGGGAACAGAGCAACATGACTTGTGTTATCAGTCCAGGTTAGTATCCAGCAGTTCTCCTAGCAGGTATCATGATTTTTCTGGTGTTTCACCTGATTCTCTCTCTGGTACACTGTATTTGTCATTGCTTATAGTCTCTGCACCTTGGTGGTTTGCAGATTGTTTTTCTACAGGATGTTTTGACTCTTTATATAACTTCTCCTTGACTCTTTGTTTCATCCAGCAACTTAATAGATGCGGCCATGGAGCTGCAGGGTTTTACATGGCAGACAGAGAATCTTTTATTTTGTGCATTTGGAGTGCTACCCAGGGACAATGACAGAATTTTTAGGCTCCAAGATTCAGATTTCCAGAAAAGACTGACTTTTTTGTTGGGGTTCTTTGAAACCAAACAGAACTGCTACTCTCCAATGCTTTATACCTCCTTTCTCTGTCAATCTGCTAAAGGATTAAAAAAAAATTCAGAGGGTTCTGGAAAAGCTAGATTGATGGGCCTAGTCCAATCCAATATTCAACAAGGCTAAGTGCTGGGTCCTACATTTGGATCAAAACTTGATGCAGCAGTTTAGGCTTGGGAAAGTGTGGCTGGAAAGTTGTCCAGGAGGAAAGGAAAAGGTCATGCTGGTCAACATCCCACGGAATATGAGCTGTCAGTGTGTCCAGGTGGCCAAGAAAGCTAATGACATCGTAGCCTGTCTCAGAAATAGTGTGGCCAGCAGGACTAAGGGTGTGATTGTCCTTCTGCACTTGGCAATGGTAAGACCGCACCTCCAATGCAAGAAGGACATAAAAGTACAAGAGAATGTCCAAAGGAGAGTATCAAAATAGTGAAGGGTCTAGAGGGGAAGACATGTGAGGAGCTGTTGAAGTCACTTGGATTGTTCAGTCCAGAGCAGAGCAGGCTGAGGGGAGGCCTCATGGCGGCCTGCAGCTCCCTCACCAGGGGAGCGGAGGGGCAGGTGCTGAGCTCTGCTCTCTGGGGACAGTGACAGCACCGGAAGGAACAGCATGGAGCTCAGACAGGGGAGGGTCAGGCTGGGTGTTAGGGAAAGGTTCTGCACCCAGAGGGTGGTTGGGCCCTGTAACAGGTTTCCCAGGGCAGTGGTCATGGCACCGAGCTGCCAGAGTTCAAGTGTTTGGACAATGTTCTCAGACACATGGTCCGTTTTTTGGGTGGTCCTTTGTGGAGCCAGGAGTTGGATTCAGTGATTGTTGTGGGTCCCTTCCAACTCAGCATATTCTATGATTCTATGAATCATTGAATTAGGTCCATGTATGCACATTTGGGATTTTTAGTTAGTATTTTTACCATTTAAAGACCTGTAGTATTCATATCTTGTTTTCATTCCACTTGTACAGTCTCTGCATCAAATTTCTATATACATGTGCTGGAAAATTAAATTGTTTACCTTTCTTTACTTTGTATTTGTTTATCTTCATTTAAACTCTCCTAGTCTGTCTTGACATTTTTATTCCAAGGTTTTCCAATTTTATATGAACACAGAACATTTGCTATGCTCCAGAGAATCTGGAGTTTATTTGCCACTTGAGCTTTAAGCACAAAGATGTGTCACCATGTTTAACTCTGAAAAACTGTTACATAGTTCTGTCACGATAATGACACAATATGTACCTATTGTATGAATGACTTTTCTTGCATAAGGGCATCTAGTATCTTTTGGTATTAACATTAGGTGTGTTTGTATATCACCTATTTATATGTCACTTTTTAATCATTACCTGAGTTGGTAAAGCTGTGTGCTGCAGTGGTGTTCTGTTAGCAGAGATACAACTCACTTCTCCCACATTTTCCTCTCACAGCAAATTGCAAGTTTTTCCTCAGAAAAACTTCTCATACATGGATGTTAGGCAATATTGTTCTAATATGTTTGATTTCTGGTTCTTATGTTGTCCTCAATTCTCTTGCTGCCAGATCACAGACTTTACTTTTTAATTATTATTATAATTATATATATTTTTTTAATTACTCATCATCTAATGACTGCAGTTAACACCTCTCAGTCTTGAATCCCATGGAACAGAATACTTGTTTTCTCTTGTTTTTGAAAGGAAAAAAAAAAAAAAGTAAAGTTGAATATTCCAAAAAAAATATATATATATATATTGGCACACTTTTGCAATCAATGGGATCTCTTTCGAGTTAGCTAGGGGCAAAGTTAATTTGTCACTGAATATGTTTTTTCACTAATAAGTTTTTGTCCCTCTTCATTTACAATGCAGTAGTGAGACGTCTGTAATTGAAAGGATTCTGTGCACACACATGGCCCAAGCTGTCACTGCAGTGTGCTGACTGGAGGACATAGTTCCTTCTCTAGGATCAGCTGAATTCCTTGTTGGTGGATTGAACTGATTAATGCCTAGTACTGTATTCAGCCCAGACAGTAGCTGAGATTTGGAAGGATTTTCACTGTATCATGTTTGTTCACCTCCCTTGGCCAGGTAAGACTAATATCACTGCCTAATTTACAGTCTTGGGGCTAGAAGCATTCCTCCAGTCTGGAAGTACAACTTGGGTAATCGACATAAATCAGTAGAAGACCTTTTTGTCATCTTCCACACTAGCTTCCACTGGAAGAGAGCTTGGCCATGCATGCAAAGAGGAAAAAAGAATGACTGAGCAATCAGGACTAGCATGATCAACATAACATCATTGAGCATTTTCTCTACAGTTTGGATGTTATCCTTGTGAATAGAATAACTTTATTGCACCATTTGGATTGGAGATGTTTTGATGAAGCTGTATTTACACATTACAGGACTTCTCCATGGGCATGTTTTGGTAGGTGTCTCATCAGCTGTACTGGAAAATATAAAGAAAAAACATGGATACTTGGCTTTCAAGGTTCTTCAGTAAATCTAATTTGTCTCTATGATGTTCTGCTAGCCATTTTAATGCTCACTAACCAAGCTCATGCTGCTGCCTGCTGAATTTGGTGTGTGGAGATATGCCCTGCTGACTCCAGTAGATGTACCTCCTCAAGAGGTTGCCAAAGCCAGCTTTACAACACAACCTTATGATTTTAGGATTGGCTTGGCAATGACTCAGCTACTCATTAAAAATAGTATTTGAGACAGTGTCCACAGATGTCAATTTAAACAACTCTCATTGATTCCAGTGGTTAGTGTATCTGTCCCTTAATTTTGGAATTGCCTCTTCCCTGAGAACCGAAGAAGCACAGAGATGTTGCCCCTGAAAAAAGGGGTGTCAAGTAAGGCATCAGGGAGTAGCCCTAGCTTTTCCAACATGAAGAGGACAAATGTCCCATTATCAAGAAGATGCAAAGCAACACAAGCCTTAAAAACACTAGACTTCCAGGTTTCACATTTCTTTCTTTTCTGCCTTTCTCTTTTAAGCAACTGCAACACTACACGTTCCTACTATTGTATCATATTGCATCATCTCAGTTTCCAAGCTAATAGAGGGTTTCTGTGGATGCAAGTTACTCTCTTTTAAAGAGTGCCATCTAGAATATTTACATATTGTATTTCTGACTCACAAAGAAAATTGTACACAACTGTTCACATATAATAATTCATATTTACTTAAAGAAGCATTGCCATTCTCAAACAGAGATAAAATAATATTTTGCTAAAAGCCCTATTAAACTATGCTGCATTGTCTTCCCATTGTCCCTAATTACTTGAGTATGTGTGCAAACAGAAGTTTTCTCTCTTTTTCTCTAATTGAAATTTTATTATAGGCAAACAGAAAGTAGGAAATTAAAAGTAATATATATGCATGTACAGAAGCACTAAAGATTAGCGTCTTGCTCTAAGGGAGCAGCCTATTCTTGCATGAATCATTCTGTATCATTGCAACCCAAGTTTAGGAATTCTCCATTCTGGCAGCAGTTATTAAACACCATTTCTTTCCTAAATAAAGCGGGATATTGAAGTCTCAAATGGAGAAATGAGATTCTGGTTAACCTAAGCTGCATCTTCCTGTCATTCTTTGCTAATGTGTCTGACTACCAGATGTGGTTTTTCTCTATTGAATTTTAGCTGAATTACTTATGTGATTTTCCTTTCACCCCAAATCCTTTTGAGGTCTGCAGAACTCACAGCACCCTCAGAGCTGCTTGAAAGTATATGAAGACAATGCCTTACTTCGGAAGTGGGGGTCCCACTCACAGCAATTATGTAGAGCATCACCTAACACACTTTCAGATTTCCTGTGACTGTAACACTGAACACTGGCAAATAGTTAAACTTGAGGCTGCAGGGTCAGAGCAAGGCAGTATTTTTTCCAATGCATTAGTTGCTCAATACCGTTGTCCACAGGACAGTGATGATTAGCATTCTTCTATAGGGATTAAAGAATAATGGAGAAAGTGCTACATATGTGTAGCACACCTTGTAGCTGCTACGTAATGAAACACTTAGGCAGACCTTTTTCTTATTTCCCAGGGATTACAAACTGACTTTTTCCACTGCTTCCCAAATGTGTGAAACAAGAGAGGTTTTGATAGGACAATACCATGTGAAATATTGTGTGCCGAAGAATTTTTTAATATTTTTTTAAACCATAAAATATATGAGGACCATTCTCTGGTACTGTAATCAATAAATATAGAAGGGTTCTGTATGCATACTGTCAAACACTCCCAGGCTCCAAATAATGTATTAACACATCAGCTGATTTGGAGAATGGTGCTTACCCATGTCAACACTCAGTCATTTCTGGAAATGGTTTGAGAGATTATGTGTTGACTTGGGCCAAGAACATGCCATTGCTTATCTGTACCCCAATGTAAAAACAAATATATAATCACATTGCAGACAACCCCATAGATCTTACTGTTTACCTGATAGCATCACAGTAGTAATCCTGAGAGTCTTCTCCTATAAGATATTTCATCTCAGATTTTTGATATGAGAGGTCCACTATCTCCCAAATTCCAGATAAACCTAGTCTCCTGAGGATTAATAAATATTTTGTCACATAAAGAAAAACATTATCCTTAGGTTCATTCTAAAGTACTGGGAGAGTACTGCTCGCTTAAGGCTTGAGTAATGAAATTATTTATGACAATAGAATGTTCTTGGAATAATCTTTTCCAATATATCATTTAGTGCAGAGTTATGGTCTATTCAGAAGTGCTAATTCAGAAGCTCTGTGATTGACAGGGAGTCACTATGTATAGCAGCAACTACTCAGAAATTCATTCCATTGTAGTAAATTCTGCATTTCTAATGAATACCGAGTAAAAAAATCATACACAAAAAATACCAAGGACATTTTGGGCATGCAGGGACTTCAGGGTAGAAAATTTTTACAGACAGTCTACATGATCAGCCTAAGTGTTGGACACAGCCAGAGAAACGGGGGGTTATTTTTAATTGGAAAAATGACTCCCAGGACATGCAGCTTGTTTTGCAGCCATGAGAATAAGCACCACAATGACAGAAATACTATGCCTGCTGATATTTTATGAAGGTTAGAAAAACAAACCACCACCTTCTGTACGTGCGTGCCTCCTAGCAGCAGATTCCTGTTTTAATTTTAGTTTGCTTTATTGCTTGCTGGTTAGAGCAGCAGGCAACACTAAAATTGTTATTAAATGCAATCTGTCTCTTTAATAACAGTTTCAAAATTAAAATCATAAAGTTGATTCATAAACCAGAGGAATACATACAGTAGCTGGAGTAGCCTTCTTTCTGGGGCATTGCTAAAATGTACCAATGCAGTGGACTTTACAGAAATAGTTTGCAATTACTGTTGTTGATGGGAGCAGGGAGCTAGTAATAACCAAGAAGCGTGTATAACATGTACAATAAAAATTTGAAAAAGGCTGCTGGCACCAGTGGACACTGTTTCTTGCTCAGTGGGTTGAAAGGTGGTAACTTGCTTTCATTAACCACTAGCATTAAGGTGTTATAAGAAATAATGAGAGGAGATCTGTTCGAAGTCAGCAGCAGCCCTTCTTCCACTCGCTTCAGTGCAGATGGACAATGGGTGAGCTTGAGTGTATATAAAAGGCAATTTGCATAAAATATATATGTTACACCAAGTCTCACAATATAAGCCAATCTAGAAGTATCCAAAAATAGATGTGAGTTTGCTCTTGTTTCTTGGTTCAACAGTATCATACTCAAAGAGAA
Organism: Nettapus auritus; assembly: GCA_011076525.1. NCBI lineage: Eukaryota > Metazoa > Chordata > Aves > Anseriformes > Anatidae > Nettapus > Nettapus auritus. Next base: position 200,358,364 of record CM021765.1, read on the forward strand.
AGAGGCAGGCATCTGTGGGACAAAAATGCAGAAAGCACATTTCTTTGTGCTTGTCTTCTCTAGATTCAGTCCAGACTGTTTATTTTTAGTCCTCCTGGTTCAGAACCCACCATGTGGAACAAGCTTATTTTATAAACAAGCCATCCTTCTCATTCTCTTTAAGGAAACATGATACCCAGACCTCAGAAGAAGCCAGAAGCAGGCAAAATGTAAATAGTTCTCTATTATTCATAGCAAAGTTTGGAAATCCTCAGTGCCTTCCAAAACATCCACAGACACTCCCAGCTATTGATTCAGCAGCTCTGTTAGTGGAAGTAGTTGATAGAGAGAGTGATGTTGGCGCCACTGTGTCCCTGTTCATGTTAGAAGACAAACAAACATGAAATAGGATGCAATCTTCAGAAATGCTAAGTTCTTCCCTGCATTGAAGTGTGGGGTTTCAAGCAGTTAACTTGAAAACCTGTGTCTTTAACTAGTACAAATCACTCCTACTTTCCCATTTCCACCTTCACAGCTATGTGTCGGACTACATCAGTATCTACATATTTTGGAGGAATCCTATAATTCCACATGGCAGAAAGCAAGGGATTTGACCAAGGTCAGATAAATTGCATCTACAATTAAGCATGAAGTGTGTCTTTATCTTCCAAAACTGTATTCATCCTGCTTCTTTGGAATAATCCCTGGCGTATTCTAACTCTTGAGCTGCCTGTGAGGGAAAGAATTAGCACAGTCCAAAATCATGCAGGGAACATTCTAACAATCAATCAGTTAAATTGCTTCAATTTCCAGTGTTCTTTTCAAAAGCACCTGAAGTGTTTCAGAAGTATAAACAGTGTTAATTTTAAAAAGCTTTGGAGTTTATGACCATACCTACATTGTACACTGAACTGATGCTGACTGAAACCAGTAAACCCCTGGCAACCTTTGATTAAAATTGATATCACGGATCCAGAAGAACATCTTCTGGCAGCTATCTGGTGTTCAGGCTTGAGTTAATTTTTCAGGGCCTGGTTTCACCCTAGATTCTCCAGCAAATTATTACCACTTTTACATCTGTGTTGCCTTAAACAGAGTCAGCACATCCTGTGTCTGTAACATACCCAAAAAACTTACAGGCTTTCTACCAAAGTCCATTTTACAAAGTGGTTTGGTCCACTGCCATACAAGTGATTTTGCAGATTTTAAGTATCTTCTTCATCAAACGTAAAAGTTTTCATCAGTTTTCTATAACTTCCATTTCTGATTGCTTCCCTGTTCAGAATGATTTCAATAAGTCCTTGAAAATAAAATAAAATAAATCAATAAATAGTAATTAAAAAATGGTATCCCTTCGCATATGGTATAGGTGAAGATATGTAGAGGAATTGCCTTTGAAAATAAGTTAGTTAGTTAGTTATGTTAATGTTAAAAAAATGTTAAATAATAAAAAAAAAAAAAAAAAAAAAAAAAAAGATTCATTAGTATCTGAAAGCTTAAGGCAGCTTTGAATAGAATGATGATGAAGATGCCAACAGGAAGGAGACTTGACTCTTACAGAAAAATCATGTCTGTTTCTTTTCCCCTGTGACAATATTTCTGGTCTCTGGACAGATGTATATATGATTGAAAGTATTATTTCACAGTGCCCTCTGTTCTGCAAGCAAACAATAAAACTACTTAAATTGAAATAGTATTCTAGTGCTGGGGGCAGGCAAATACTGAAGGTGGTGATGGCTGTTTGAAGGATCATAAAGATTTTTTAAACATTGTATTTCTGCTGCCACAGTGTTTCCTTTTATTTTTATTTGTTTATTTATTTTCTTCTGGAGAATGCATTTGTATTTCCTGAGAGACTTATCTAATTAAAAATCATCATAAACATTCTTTCTCATATAGTTCTTATTTCTCTTTGCTATTTCTCTCCTTTCTGAGTGTATTCTCTTCTCATGGGATCATCTCTAAGTATATGGGGAGCCATTTCCAGCATGTTTGCACTAATCCTGTTATTTAGCCATTTGTGCCTGTATCTTTTGTACACAATGTTCTATGTTCACAGTCTCTCGCATTACAGTAATTTCTTGCAATTATGGTTTTTTTTTTTTTTTTTTTTTTTTTTTTCCTTTGGTATCAGAAGATTGCAGATTTCTCACTGCACTTGCAGTCTACACGAGATTTGTGTGTTTGTGTGTTGCCATTTACTCTATTTGTTTCTATAACAGTCTTTGAGAGGAGAAGACATCCTGACTGTTATACCAAAGCAAAATTATGAAACAAAACAGTATTTCATTTGAGTTGTTCAGTCTTTTAAGTATCTGATCGTCCATATCTCGCTTTAGCACAATGTCCTAGAAAACAAAGAGGGAACTGGTATAAAGAGGGATTATTGTGGGTAGTTTGGAAAGATGAAGATGAGGTAAAATATGTGTCTGTTATATTATTTATTTATTTATTTATTTATTTTCTAAATGAGCTTTTTATCTATTACCTGTCTATTACCTCCTATTATCTATCTGCCTGTCTCAGCAGAATATTATTCTACTTCTCTTGTAAGATTCATATAAACAATTACAGTTCTGCTCCTCTGGATGACCAGAGGATGAGATCACCATTCCCTTGTTATTAGTAAGATACCCTTGGACTCAAAGGGACAGATGATGGCCAAGAAACCAGGAGGAGAAAGAAAACAGCAGTGATCTTGGCACCTTCCATCAGGTATTTGTGAACATATCTGGGATCCCCCAGAGCTTCCTTTTCACCAGGCTCAGCAGCCCCAGCTCTCGCAGACTCTCCTCTTCGTAGAAGTGCTCCATGTCCTTCAGCAACAGTTGAATAACAGCATAAATGTTATACTTAAAATTATTTTTTTTCCCAGACTTCCATTGACATCAGAGAAGAAACTATAATTTTTAATCTTAGCCATACACCCGAGCTTATAGTTACAAATTAAAAATGTGATCCAACCTTTTCAACAGAACAAGCTTTATGCAGCTGCCAAGTTAAAAAATAAGCTGGATTTTTTATCTGATCATCTTTCAATATCTGAGATGAAATTAAAGCTGACTATTTTCATTCACAGTTTTCTTTAAAATATTTCATAATAGTTTTCAACTTTCTTTAATCTTATTTTTCCCCAAAACTTTGATCTCCAACTGCTATTAATACACAGACAAGACTGTTAGAAGTTATCAGGAAACTGTGCTAAAACAAGAAGGAATGTTTGGAATATAAATGTCAGGTGAAATTTAAATTGCAAGAAATTCTAGTGGAGACTTAAATGTTTCTGTTCCTATCAGAGTGTGAATTGTGAGATCTGCTGTGGGAAAAAAAAAAAAAAAAAAAAAAAAAAAGTTGTCTGGATTCCGTCCACTAGTCCACTCAAGAGTTCTGTATTGCTACTAATTAAGTTCTAAACTCCTTTGTTTTGTCCAATAGTAGGTATTATACTCAGTGTCATTTCCTTTTGACACATAAGCTGTCAGCAGTTACATATGCCCATTGCTCATATTAATGACATGGCAAAGCAGTCTATCAATAATAATAATAATAATAATAATAATAATGATGATAAAGAATGTTTCTACTAAGACAACACATTCTGAAAAAAATGTCATCTTAAAGCAATTGGAAGATAAAATGCTTTCCAAATATGATAAACAGAACTCTGAGTTAAATAGCCTCAAGAAAAATACATGAAATGAATTGAAAATGAAAATGAAACAGTCCAGAAAAGTCTCAGTGGAGCTAAAAGTTTGAACTGTAGGATGATAAAATAATGGCAGATATGAAGTCTCAACGTCAGAAATCTTTGCCACTCTTCAAAACAGATGACATAAGCTAAAATTACCACCTTGGTGGAAGATAGATTTTTTTTAGAGTTGTAACATCTTTTTACTCTGTAACTTCCCTGCTTTGAGTGAACTACCATATGCAACTTATTCAAGTAGAACAGAGAATTGGGTCATTCGTTGGGTGCACATTCAAAACCCTATTTTGTATTCCAAACCTGATCATTGAGTTTAGGATGGTTTATGTTTCCAGATGCCTGGCTGAAAATATCAGTTTCCAAAACAGAGAAGAAAAAAAGTGAATTTTCAACTACCATTAACTGAAATCATCTTTGAGGATCTGAGGTGCCAGTAAGCCTTGGTAACAGTGGGGTTGAATTGTGTGAGAGAACATATTTTCAGTACAGAAGATGATATAGTTAGTGATAATAGAATGACCTTGAAGCCAAAAAATAATGTCGAGTGAGCTACAAGCCAGAAAATGGGCTATGACAGGTACTTCATAAGTGAAGCTTAAGAGCAGACGACTTTATGCAGAAAAAAAATAAACTGGTATTATTTGTTGATTGGCCTTTAGGATATATTATTTTTCATCCTTGGTCATGACTGCAATATTCACTTTAAGCATTTTCTTATAAATAAGCAGGGTTACTCTCTGAGTAATTAGCTATGAGTAGAAAGATCAGAATCTGGGCTGATACAAACTGCATTTTCTTTGCATTTTCTTTGCTTTATTCATTCATCTCTGTTTCCTTTTAAATCAAAGGCAGAAGTGAAGAGGAGAAACAGATATGTTAATGTCACTTATAAAATAAAGAGGATTTGTACCTAGTGAATTTTCATCATTTGATTTAAAATGACTGCTTATGTTAGAAGGGAACCAGACGTTTGAAATTAATTTGTTCCATTAGGTTGCAATGGCCAGGTTAGATTGTTAATTGCTCACTTCTGCACTGCTATTTGGTTTGTCTTTGATGGGATGGAAACACAAACAGCATTTTTAGTCCCTTTTTCAAAGCTTAGAGCTCTTTTAAAGTGTAGAGCAAATTTAGAGCTTAGTGTTATGGTTTAGTGGATAACTTGTTAGTGTTAGGACAGAGGTTGGCCTAGGTGTCTCTTCCAACCTAGATGATTCTGTGATTCTGTGATTCTGTTTGTGCCCTGTTGTGTTGCTCTTCTAGTAGATACTGGTGTGTGGAAAGCCCCACAGGATGACCAGGGCCTGTGAATGTGTTTGCAGAAAAACTCCTCTACTTCATCTTCCTCTGGACTTGCTCCAATAAGTCCATGTCTTTCTTATATTGGGGGTCCCAAAGCTGAACACAGGGCTCCAGGTGGTGTCTCTCAAGAGTGGATCAGAAGGGGAGAATCACCTCCCTCACCCTATGGCCACGCTGCTTCTGATGTAGCCCGGGATATGGTTGACTTTTCTGTGTTGGAAGTGCACATAAGTGACTCATGTCAAGCTTATCATCAACCAACAACCACAAGTCCTTCTCCTCAAGGAGAATAGAGGGAATAGAAGGAATCTATTCTCCACACAGCCTGTATTTGTGCTTGGGATTACCCCAACCTGGGTGCAGGGCCTTGCCCTTTACTTTGTTGAAAGAGATTCACACAGGACCACTTTTCAAACCTGTCCCTGGACAAGGCTGATGGTTCCAGAAACCACATGAGCCCATCTTAGTGTCTGTGCTGACACAGCTCACTCTTGAGTAGAAATTCTCATCTGAAACACAACGTGTTATAGCTGTGTCTCTGTGCCTTCTTTATAAACTCTGACTTGCATCCAGACAAGTCAAAGAGATGGCAGAGAAAGCCCAGTTCTGCACGCAATTTTGTAAATGCCAATTGTCAAAAGAAGTCTTACACTCCTAAGCTAGATGTGTGATTTGAAAAAATCTAAATGCTAATTATAGTCTTGTTGTCTGTGCACAAGTCAGGAGTCTTCAGACCTCTGACAGATATCAGGAGTCCTTGAACAAACATTTCCTTAGAAAATGCTTTGATCTTCCTGCAGCTGAGGTTAACCAGGACTAAATTGTGTGAAGGTTAATTCAGCCAGAGTGTCTTCGGCTATTGTGTGACATAGCATTATCTACAGGTAGTTGATTTCTGTAGTGTCGTAGCAGTGTACACATCCGCTTCCTTACACAGCAGCACAAGTTCCTATTTTAATTTTCACCAAAGTGATTTTTGTCTTGCCAGAAGACTTTTTGATTTATAACTCACTTTCTGCCAGTGCCTGGGACAATTGGCTGAATATGTTCTTGATTCTATTCTGTTCTGTTTTCTATTCTATTCTATTCTATTCTATTCTATTCTATTCTATTCTATTCTA
>CM021765.1:200364481-200375403 GCA_011076525.1 Nettapus auritus
TATTCTATTCTATTCTATTCTATTCTATTCTATTCTATTCTATTCTACTCCAAAAGTTGTCACTAGGATTCCTACTGAAGGCAAGTGGTCTGTGGAATAGGAACACAGGAAAAGTCTGTCCTACATCCAGGATAGCTGAAAGGTTTTACTGGTCAATATCTACCTCTACTCTCTATATACTTGCATATACATGAAATCCTGACTGGATGACCAAGGGTCTGGAGCACCTATCCTAGATCGACAAACACTAGTATGTCAGACAAGGTCTGAACATCACCCTATTCTCTACATCCGTTTTCCCAGACTGGCTGCTAGATCTAAATATAATTTTACTCTTATTCATTTAAAATTAATGGTTCTCAGAGCTAATGACACAGAATTTATGCTGGAGATTTGGGAACGAATGTTTCTTTTGGGCTTGCCAGAAAAGCTCTAACATGAAATAGATGGTCACTGAACTACATTCATATTCAAGTAAGACAGGTTCCTTTTTCAATAAAAGATCTTTTATGTGTTTTTGTTGTTGTTGTTGTTGTTTTTAAATTATCATTATTTATTTATTTATTTATTTCTATCATCATTGACAGGTGGAATTGAAATTTTACCTGCTTACTTTAGATCCACATCCTGTGTCTGATGCTGTGTTGAAGTGTCTTGGCAGTCCACTTGGGAAGTGAAGGAGCAAAGAAACCAATGCAGCTGAGAGTCACTTTATTGCTGCTGGTCTTGAGGTCTCATCCCACACGTGCAAGTTAACCTGACAGGTGTATTTCTCAAGAGAAAGCTATTGTTGACAGAAAATGATTTAGGTTTCAATTTAAGCCAACTTGAGTTTTCCAGACATTTGCTGTGGGGAATTCTTTTTGTGATTCCTTTGAGTGAATTTATAATCAAATGAGTGTTCAGTTTCACAGTATTGCATGCTGAAAAGGAAGTCTACCATGGGAACAAATATCTGCACTAAATTTTCTTGTCCTTCAACATAAAAAATGTGGGAGTAGCAAACTTTCAGTTCTTAATTCCCAAAGAAAGAAAGAAAAAAAAAGTCTTCCTGGGCTGGCATAACTTGAAAGACTGTAAATGCATACTATAGAGGAGAGAGGTGTTTTTGTTATTGTTATTGTTTTTGTTTTGTTTTGTTTTTCCTTCTGTAATGTAGATGCAGTGAAAAGCTGAATAATTATAAAACATGTAAAATGCCAAGTTCTCAACGTTAAGTAGTAAGGTGAAGTGGCAGGCTGCAGTAGAGCCCTGCATCCTGCATTGTGCTTGTCTATAGATGTACGGCAGAGCCTTCAAAAAAAGAATGACATTTGGAGTCTGATTACTTTACAAATGAGGCATAAAAAGACCCCTGTCCAGATCTTTCCATAGGCAGAAAAGCAGGCAGCAGAGAACATAGGATGATGTAGCTTCAACCTGAAGGATTTGGGGCCAATAGAAAAACTTCTGAGACGTTTTTAGGTCTGAAGTATGAACATTTCTTTGAGAGCTGATAAATACATAAAGATAAAGAACTATGAAGAATGATTAAAACTTTCTGTTTTCATATAACTTCTGAAATTTTGTCTTTTTTGGGGGGAGGGGGTGAGGGGTAGGGCTATGGGGGAGAGGGGAAGATAGTGTATAAACTGTCTTTTTAAAAGCACACAGAGGTGAAAATTTCCCTGTCATAACTTTAGTTTGGGATTCCTTGCCTACTTTTATAATATTAAAGATTTTATTTTCTTCCTTTAATTCAATAGAAAAAGGATTAACAGAAAAAAAAAAAAAAAAAGTTTCAGCATAGATTCTCAAGTTACAAAGATAAATCATAGTTGCTCTCTTGAAACCACCTTTTTCTCTGGTCCAAATTAACATTGTCTCCATCTGATATAATGATTTTATAAATATTAAATTGAACTTTGACTCGTCATGCAGACACTTTATCTCAATGTGAAGTAGACTGTTATAATCAGTACTACCTGCTTAGGCCGTGTAAAAGACATTTTGAAAATATTCCTTATGTTATTAAAGAGGTGGGTCCTTTTATTCTAGAATTTAGTAGATGTCTGTGTTAAAGAATATATGGCTATATTCACAGGTTTTATTCTGCCAGAAAACCTTGTATGTGCTGCAGTATTACACAGCTTGTTCCATGGAGCTCTTAGATCAAATGCAAAACAAAATTTGGCTAATTCCTTCTGTGTTGCTTAACTTTTCTGAACAATAGGGACACAATATCTGTTGCAGTGATGTGGGAATCAAGCAGGGCATGATTGATTATGAAAAGAAAGACCAGTTTTTTGTATAATGCTTTAAGAGCTCTTGCCGTTAAGTTGGAATATTTGTGCCCTTGCATAATAAACCCGGGAGTTATATAGCTTAGGAAATGGTTATCACCTCATAAACAGGAAGCACCCTCAAGGTATCATCTAAGTAATATAGGCAGTGTGATCACAAAAGTCTGTGTTTCAGCTTCCCAGCAGCCCTACATCAGTTCTTTTATGGCATCATTATGTTAAATGTTTTTAATGTAGGAATATTTCAGCATAATAGCAAACTATTTTCTGTTTCACTGCAGTTTCATTCAGGTCTATTAACGTGTGAACACGAAATAGAAACAGAGAGATTAAATGACTTGTCTAAGGTCACAGTGATGAACTGGGAATGATATGGGAACAGTGACTGTGAACACCTGAAATCTGATACTGATTTTTAGTTGCTGTAGGAGTTCACATGAATCACTTATGGGATTCATTAGAGCAATATATTCATGTATGTGAACATATATGTCTGAACTGCTTACTTTATTTTATATACTAAGTTCTGAAACTATATAGAGAAGGAAAAACAAGGTTGGACGTCTACTCAATGTAATAAATGGCAATACAGTTGCCAGGTTATTACTAGCATAACTAAAGCTCTTATATGATATGATATGATATATTGTAGCACTTTCTTGTAGTCACTGTGTGAAAAAAATAAAAATAAAAAAAAATCTTCATCTTGAATGTATAATGAAACAAATTTTATAATCTGGAATAACTTCAGTACTCAGCCGCGCAATTAAGTTAATGCTGCTTTGACACATTTTTGCTGCATGGAGAACTGGCATGGCCAGAGCTGGCTGTATCCTGCCTACACCACTTTTCATCAGGCAAGTGTAAATATGTCTCTGTGCCTACTGAACAGGAATATGCAACATGCTTAGGTATGCTCATTGCTACTGTGGGACACTAGTAGCAGTACACAGCATAGATTTCACCAGCCCTACAACATATAGCATCTCTGTGGTCTCTACACTACTTAGTGACACCACAGCTGTTAATACACAACAGACTTGTTATAGCAGGAGTAGTAACTCTCCTGATTTTCCTCTGTATAAATCATCAGAGGACTGTTTCCCCCTATGAGCAATAAAATGGCAGGAAAGGAATTTATTTTCCCCAAACTTTCAGGCATTTTTTCCCAGGTCCTTCTTTTTCAGGAAATATGGCCCAGAGAAATTCTTTGCAATTTATTAACTTATATATCCTGTGGATAACTAGTTAAGCAATAATACAATTGCTGCAGTGTTCATGGTGGCATGAGAGTCCAAATGAGTTGGGTCAGTGTCCTGGCACAGGGGTGGGAAGACAGAAAGGGCTCACTGACTGGTAAGCATGGTGGCTGCTCAGTTTTGCCTACCAGCATGCTTACATTCTTTAAAATAATAATTTTTTTATATATTTAGATGTGTGCTAATGTGAGTGCCACATTCAGGTCTCTTGTTCTTCAGACTTCAAAAATTGATTTGATGGGCCTTTTCTAGCTATTTGAGATCATCCATATTGAGAATAAGAAGCCTGACAGCTGTTAGCAGTAAAGAATACAAATGATAATCAGAGCTGATAATCAACTGTCATATTAAATAAATAAATAAATAAATAGGAGGAGGGAGGAGAGAGAGAGAGAGGGAGAGAAGAGAGAGAGAGAGAGAGAGAGAGAGAGAGAGAGAGAGAATGAACCTGAAAAAGAATCCAAAACCATTTTGCTCAAAAATGCCAAGAGCGTGAGTAGTTTGACTGACAGAGTGGGTGACAATATTGTTTGCTCTTTGCTAGATTCATTCAGTTTCATGATTTATTTTCAGAAGAGTATGCAAGGGATGAAGACAAGAAGGGAAAGGCAAAGTTTGGGAAAAGGAAGAAAAGCAACACCATACACGTTTTTCTCCTGTAATAACGTATAAAACAAAGCAAAACAAAACAAAACAAAAACACAAAAACATCATTAATCTACTCTTTTCAATTTTGAACACTCATGGTCTTCCTTTCATTTCACTGACATTTCCTTTTGTTTGCATATATGACATGACCTGGTGATAAGACAAAAAATTGGGGCCAGGTTTCTCTTTTGGCATGAGTCATCCATTTTTTCAAGTGTAGTGATTTTTTGTTGTTGTTGTTTTATTTTATTTCTATTTATTTATTTGTTTGTTTATTTATTTATTTATTTATTTTGTGTTATGTTATTCCTTACTCTTACTCTGAATGCAAAATGGTCCAATTCTCCCAGTAAAGAAGACAATGCTATTCTCTGGGGCTTTCAGTTTTGTTTAGATGACTACTTTTAGTAAAAAATTAAGACAGAAGTTCATACAACCCTTTCTAAAATGCTTATTTGTATGTAATTAAATTTAATGGTCTAAAACTTCTCAATTACATATTATCTATATATAGTTTAATTGGCTTAGTTTCTTACCTATTTATTATGTGTTTCCATTTCTAAAACATCTGGTTACATCTCTATTTTCTTCATCATAGTTCCAACATCTATACACATTCACATCATCAGACAGGATGTCCAACAATCTGTACATACTATTTTTGGTTTATCTTCAAATGTAGTATCTTCAGAGTAGTGATGCTGGTATTTCTGTACATTTTTTTTCCCAAGCTTGGCTATTAATATTACATTGTAGATCAGCACATGATTTTCCTTTCGAATCACTCCACTTCCATTTCATTGAGGACTGAACAAATGTATAAATTGATACTGCTGAGCTTTTTAGATTTAGCCAGCTGCTGGAAAAAGGTTAATAGGTTTGGTTGCCTGGGGATACTATTCCAGTTCAAGTCTGTCAGATGTCTAATCATGTGTCTCAGCAGAAGGTATTGCCCATAGCAGCCTTTGTCTGTCTTGTACATTTCCCTGAAGTTTGAGAAGGGATTGTTCCATTACCAGATAAATGATTTAGACCTGTAATTTTAAGAATCAGATTAGCTCATATATATATATGCATATATATATATATATATTTCCATTTTAAGCACAAGTTAGTTCCACAATGTGGTGACTGTCATTAGATGAATTAAGGTAATTAAGGTAAGCATATAGGTGATTTTAGTAATATACTCGATTATCTATTTTTTTTAAAAAAAAAGAAAATACTTGTTTTTAGCGATGTAACAGCTAAATATGGTTAAATTTGCCTTCTAAATGCACCAGCCAGGTGTTTGCCTGGCACTTGAAAACTACTCCAATGACTGCAATAGAGTGGCTAATTTGCTAAAGTACAAGAGCACTAAATCGGTCTCTTCAGTTAAGAGCTCCATTTCATTGAATTTTGTTTTTCTGTTTACATTACCAAAAATGATTTTTTTTACAAATTCTTTTTCAGGAAATTATCCTTCTGAGTGTATATGGACACGTGATGTCCACACTAATGCTAGAGATGTGCTCATTTGGCTCAGTCACTGCCCACCTGAAGAAGCCTCTAGGTTGATTTTCTCATGAGATAGGATGTTCTCATGAGGATGTTCTCATCCTCCTAGGATGAAGTACCTCCTAATCATAGAAACACACAGTTTCTGGAATAAAATTTTACCATCTATATGTCCTCTAGTAAGCCTTTTAACTGACCTCCCAAATGGAATAAATTAAGAAATATTCAATAGGTATTTATACAAAAATATTAATTTAACAATACCTGGGCTTTTCATAGAAAATCCAAACTGCAGAAAAGCATTAGTTTGACAGTTGTTGCATTCATCTCTGATAGAGAGATGAAATCCACAAACTCTGTTAGAGCACACATGGAAGATAATAATAATAATAATAATAATAATAATAACAATAATAAAATGATTAGATGGAATGATGGATGAGAGAAAATTGGAGGGGAAAAAAAAAAAAAAAAAAAAAAGTGTCTTTATGAGGTAATAATATGTAGGGATTTTAAATTAAGAGGATTCCAGTCAACACAGTCACCTTCATTGCCTCAAGTTTGCCCCTTAGAGTGTGTATTAATTGCTCCTTTTTATCAGAGTCAAACTTCACAGAAGTCAAATTGGATCAAAGCTGGAGTTTATTGTGTTTTAAGCGTGCTTAGTAATTATTATTCCAAGGTAATTTGGTCTTTTAAGGTTGATGCTTAAAGTTTCCATCTTTAAAGTGAAAATCCTGGCCAATTAAACCGATGGGTAGATCAGATCCAATTAACTTAATCATTTTGCTATTTTCCTAGTATTTATCTGCCACTCATCTTTCTAGGTTATTAATCCCTGTGAAGGAAAGCATGCATTAGTTTCTGGCTATCAGGGAGTGCAGAGGTGCAAAGGTTACATTATTTGCTACAGTGGGAGCATTGCACAAAGCCTGGAGGTGGTTGACACTGAACATATTTGCAGGAGCTATAAATATATATTCAGTAAGCAGGGACTTTTTCATCAGTATTTTTTTTTTCCTAAAAATAAATCTACACAGCAAAAAATAGTCCAGCCAGTGGTACTTTGTCTTTATTTTACAAATGGAAAAATTGAGATAGATGTGGATTTATTCAGGATCTCACAAGAAGTGCTATGTTCTCAAATCTTATCCTTTGACTCTCTTTTCTTGACCAATATTACAACTTTAACTACCCATCATCAAATCATTTTGATTCATTCAAGCTATTCTGTCCAAGGAGTCTGCTGGTCAGGAAATATGAAACAACATTGTCTTAAATGTATGATTTTGAGTTGATTAAAATATTAGCATTTTATTAGAAAGATAAGGGGCTATAGAGGGAGAGCCAATAATTTGGTCAAAGATGGAAAAATGAACAAAAAATGTTTTCATGGATTTATTTTCAAACAAACAGAAAAGGCTGAATGTGCATTTTAAATTGCATCATGTTTGTATACCACATTTCTTCCTTTCTTGTGCTGCCTTCCTTTTTCTATAGGGCATGACAGAAAAAGACAGGAGCTGGCTGGGCTTGGGAACATCTGCAGAAAAAGGAAACAAGATTCTTTAAAGGAAAATAGATTTATTTATTTTTTCTCTAGTTATTTATAGGAGGATATAAGTGAAAAATGAGGATAAATTCTTTACAAATTTCACCAGCCCTCCCACCTCCTACCAAAAGAAAAAAAAAAAAAAAAAAAAGGAACACCAACAACAGAGAAAATACTTAGAAACAAGCTTTTTTCTTTCTTTCGCAGCTTGGCAGTGTGGGATAGTTTTTAATCTCTGTTGGAGCCTTTTAGTAGAATTACCTTATCTCTAATGGCAGCTGTCACTTTACCTAAACCTACACTCTCTGCTTTGTATTTTTTGCTTTTTCATTTGTGGTTCTATTCTTATTACACATCCCCAAAGGGCTACAAGCATAGAAAATAACATAACGTAACAACATAACAGAACAAAACAGAACAGAACAGAAGGAAGAAGAAAAAAGATGGGTGGGTCATTTCATCTTTGCAGAAGTTGCTCGCTGAAGTTTATTGTTTGGAAGAGGCTAATTGCAGCAGCACAGCAGATGTGGCAGGTTTGGTCTGTGTTATTTCTATAAAGTGCCAATCTCTCCAATAATCAGTGGGTTTTTGATACTGCGTAAGGATATGATACCTGGAAAGCAGGAATATCAAACAGATGGTGTAAACAAAACTAGGACCTCTTTACTCTCCTCATTTTTATTTCTTTTTTCGATGTGTTGTAGTCTGTTCTGACTTCTGGGATTTAAATTGATTTTTCTTGCAGCTTTCTCTATAGGTTTTCATTGTTCAAGTCATGATAAGCTTTGCTCTTGGCACCAGTGGAAAAGGAAAATGAAATGCAGGCATTTGTAGGTTGAGAACTTTCATAGGGGTATATACAGTCAATCTCCAGCATCAGTAATGTGCTAGAGACTTTGTATAATGGTATATACAAAAAAAGGGGAAATCCTGTAAAAATCTCAGAAAAGGCAATCAGGTAGATTTGTTTTGTTTTGTTTTGTTTTGTTTTGTTTTCATGTTTATTCAGCACTCAATAAAATATAACTTGAACTAATTTTCTGCCTGTCATGGTATCAATGGTGTAAACAGGAAAAAAAAATAGAAAAAAAAAAAAGTCTAATTGTGTCTTTTCCTAACCAGAGGTAGGCTAAATCTGTATTAAGGTGATTGTATAACTTGTTTTCACAGATCCCATTCCATTTAAATCGCTGTTGAAACTTCCACCATATTGAGTCCTACGGGGTCATGCAAAAAGTCCTCTGTCATAGAACCATAGAATGGTTTGGGCTGGAATGGACCTTAAAGATCATCTAATTCCAACCCCCCAGCCAAATTCCAACATCTAATTCCAACACCTCTGACTGGACCAGGGCATACTGTAGCAACTCCTCTGGATTTGCTCCAGTGATCTTCTTGTGCTGGGGGTACCAGAGCTGAACGCAGTGCTGCAGGTGGGGTCTCACAAGAGCAGAGTAGAAGGGGACAATCTTCTCCCTCAGTCTACTGGCCACGCTGCTTTTGGTGCAGCCCAGGATATGGCTGTCTTTCTGGGCTGTAAAAGCACGTTGACAGCTCATGTTGAGCTTCTTGTCCACCAACACCCCCAGGTCCCTCTCATAAGTGCTGCTCTCAATCCATTCATTACCCAGCCTGGATTTCTGCTTGGGATTTCCCTGGACCAGATGCAAGACCTCTCATTTGGCCTTGTTGACCCTCATGAGGTTTGCACAGCTCCGCCTCTCAGGCCTGACCAGGTCCCTCTGGATGCCATCCCTTCCCTCCAGCGTGTCAACCACAACACGCAGCTTGATGTCATCAGCAGACTTGCTGAGGGTGCACTCGATCCCGCTGTCCATGTTGCTAACAGAGATGTTAAACAACTCCAGTACCAGTAAAACCTCAAGGGTGAAACCCTTGAGGAATGCCAGTCAGCACTGATCTCTGCTTGGGCACTCTACACATAATATTATGAAGAATACTATCTGCAGTCGCGTTAGTGAGGACAGCATAACAGTTTGACTTAAGTTTTTAAAATATATTGAAACCATCTACACAGCATGTCTTATTCTTTTTCATAGTTTCTATTGAATCTTAATTTTTATTTTTTTTCTGTATATCATAGGTGAAAATCAAATAAAGATAAATGCTTTGAGCTTTACTGGAAGCTGGAAAACACTTGTTAACTGCTTATGTCCAAAAAGTTGTACCATGCAGAATTAATGTACATAACCATTTTTTCCTGATTTTATTTTTTTACAGAATGCATTTATTTTCTTTTTTTTTGGCTTCCCTTTTTTTTTAATCTAAAAAATAAAATATCTTACACTAAGAAATAGATTTTGCCATTTTGCATTCATATTGGAAAAATGTGAATTTATTATTAAATAAAATTTAAATTTAAATTAAATCTATTAAATAAATTAATAAATTTAATAAATAAATTAAATAAATGTAATTAAATTAAATAAATTTAATTTAATTTAATTTAAAATGCTAAAATTAAATTTAACTGATGAGCAAAATTAAGTATAGAGGGCCATTTTTTTTTAATTTTGTTTGGGTTGGCTGTTTTTCCTTAAACAAACTATTAAATGAAATAGAATTTCAGTAGTTACCCAATAATTTTATACAATAATAATAAATTCTTATGGAAATGCACTGGTCAGTCTGCTTGCTATAACTCCTTTCATGCTTTGTAAATGCTTCTGTCTCTCCAAGTATCAACACTTTCAGACATTGTGTTACCTTGGGACTAGCTGGCAGACATGAGTTTATTCATTTTTCCAAGAGGTTTTAGAAGTTGCTTCTCTGCCTGGGCTGGAACTCCAGCCAGAAGCTCTCTGCCGTTCTTCTTTTGGGTAACTTACTGCTGTGAATATGGTGTTTCAAAACAGCATTTCTCAAACTGAAGACAATAGATCTGTTTCTGACCAAGAGATGAAGCGTCTGTCAAGCTTCATGCTGGGTGAATTCTTGCAGCTCACAGTCCAATTTAGGATTTTTTTTTTTTGGTTTTCAGAAACACTTTTGACCACTGCAGTTACTAAATCAAGAACAAATAAAGCCTGGGGCAGCTTATCAGTCTCCTTAAATTGTGTTTCTTTGGTGTAGATTTAACTATGAGCAAACACGCCAATGACTTGGAGATTAAATTAAGCTTTTCTGGGACAAAACTACTAGATTTTCTGTAGACAGGTAACACTAATAAATTGACGTGGAAGGTTTATGAGATATAGAAAAAAATAATTAAAAAAAAAATGCATGGCCATTCAATAACGTAACCTAACTGTAAGGCTAATGGGATGTATTATACTTTGTTCACAATTTTCTACTCTCAATTTACAAGTAGATGTAATGTATGTAAGGAGGTATGTAAATAGAAATTATCATAGGTAGGAGGGAGTTCACTTCTGACTATCTTTGAGAACAGATGAACTACTATACCTGCAACATGTCCAGAAACTCTGGCAGCAGAGTGGACTGCAGCTTCCTGACCAGACTTTTATTAAAAAAAAAATGGATGAAGAAAGATAATATATATATATATATCTTTCCTTGTTTCCTAAAATCTTTATTTTCTTTCATCTGAATAACAACTATTTTTGCATTGTATCACTAGCTCATTAACTTTAAATGTGAGGGTTCTTTTTGATTCAAGGAAAAGAGGCCGATGGATTGTTTGTTGCTTTTTTTTTTTTT
>CM021765.1:200375503-200493187 GCA_011076525.1 Nettapus auritus
TTTTTTTTTTTTTTTTTTTTTTTTTTTTTTTTTTTTTTTTTTTGTCTTAGGCATTATGGTTTCAACCAATGCTAAAGTTTAATAAATGCCATTCTTATTGCAGTACCTAAGGTTAGCTAGACCTACACTGATTTTATGAAAATAGACCAAGTACCTCTTTGGATGTGTGGAGTAAATCCTTTTGTCCGTGGACAAAAATATCAGAATGAAGTACGTAAGGTAAAGTGCCTCCCAGTCTTTTAGCAAATAAAACCATATCTATCATAACCAACATGAAGTAATACTTAATTAAGATTCATTCATAAACAAAGAATGGAAGCTCTTAAAGGAAAATTCAGCAAATAGTTTATTTTGACTGAAGACAGGTTTACAATTAATTAATGACTTAGAAATGTCTCCAGACACAGATGCTACTGTCTCATATAATAACATATACGATTAAGATATGCCAGGTTAGAAAACAATTTCCTTCTACCTGTACGCTAGCCTGACCCAAGCCATAAATATTGCTATGCCCATTCATGTGAACTACAGCAATGTTGGATTTAAGCATGAGGTACTAAAGAACTTCTATTACAGAACAGACAACCTGAAGAAAACCTAAACACTTGAAGCTCTAACATGAAGACCATGATTATTGACATTGACATCTCTGCTTATTTGGCCAATATATATATATTTTTTTAGATAGATAATTTTTTATCATAGGTATGAGAGTGCTAGGACAGTGCTAGGACAGTGGGAGAAAATGCAAAAATGTAAAAAGCTTTTATTTGGCCTGATTTCAAATATGTGAATAGGAAGGATGATGTAAACAAAATAAAAAGCAAAATCAAAAAATACCGAAACAAACTCCCCTTATGTATAGTGCATATTACTGATTAATAAGTACTAATAATAAATAAAAATCAATCTACATGTAGATGAAAAAGAAATCAAAAATTTCCTTCCAACCTCAGAATGTCTTTATAAATGGCTTTTTCATATTTCACTTAGAACATTTTAGAAGGATACTTATAGGAACATAAATACTTTACAAATTTTTATCACATTTTATTGTTCTTATATTTTACTTTTGCCTTTAATTATCCTGTTTGAAAGGTTTGTACTTTCCAGAAGATTAAAGCATACCAAAAATTTAAAAGAACAGTTACAGTGGTTAGCTGTAGTAGTTAAGTTGTTTTTCACCAGTGTGAATGGTTCACACATAAATAATACAACACAGACTTGGGAAACAAAAACATCCTAAGTGACCAAATCAAATTTCCTATAGTGAAGGTACCATGTCAGGTCATCCTTTGGATAAGTTCTTGATGATTTTTTATTTATTTATTTATTTATTCATTAGAAATACCTAAAGAATAATTGCAAATGTTAAATCCTTTGTTGTGACAGCACTGATGGTGCCATCGGATTTTTTATTTTTTATTTTTCTGCAAGTAATTTGTTAAGTATAAGTAAGATCCATTTCCAGGATCCTTTTCCCTGTAGGATTTTTATTTCCTTTCATAGAATTTTAGGTTGTGGTAGGAATCTTCAAAACTGCCTGTAATTAGTTAATAATTCTTAATGCTTTAAGAGATAAAGAGCTATATAAATGCTAAGTTTTACTATTACTTTTGGCAGAGGTAAATCTGATTTTCTGTTATAATGAGGAAGGCCATAATTCATCATCTTGGCTGATTACAGAATTTACAAGAACAGATTGCCCATAACCAATGTATACGTTTCTTTTCCATTTTGAAAATTATATTGCTCACAGCTTGACTCCTTAGAGGGTAGAATTATAATGGTTTTTAGTGTATCTGAAGGAGAATATCAACGAAGTCTGGTTGCTCCTAAGAATTTTGGTTAGATTTATTATCAGCTCAGACAAAGAAGTTTTGAAAAATAAACAAAAACAAAAACTTCATAATGACTTCTAAATAATAAAAACTATAAATACCTGGATAATATACATATATATATATATCTCCATATAGTGTTGTGTAAGGTTTGTTTGTTTGTTTTCATTATTTAATCTTAATCTCTTCCAAAGTACAGTAAGAGACTTTACAGTAAGTTTCTTATCTCAGCCTGTCCGTATCTGCTGTATGGGTTAACAAGGTATTAATTTCCATGTATGTTCATCTGGCATCAGTCTTGAACACAAAATAATATAATTTATTTCATCCATGTTCTCACATATCAAATATTATTTTGCTCAGAAAATGATGAAAGAAGTAGCTGGCAGAGAGGGAAAGAGGGGAATATTTCAGCTGTTTGAGAAATTCCAAAGTGGATCTGGAAAGGTTGAAAATGGCTACTTTGTCTCTGATTTATCTCCTCTCAACTTATTTAAACATCTTTGACCAAAACCATTTCCACTTCAGGTATGGTGAGATGAGAAGTTCAGCAGGCACCTGCTTCTTTTTAACTGTTATTTACTGGACATGGTTATGTTAGTAGGACTTGCTGCCAATAAATTGCAAATACAAAGTGAAGGAACTAACTGTGAGCATGTGATGGTAGATTTTTTTAATATATATTTTTTAATATATATATAACTATGAAACCAACTTCTGCTTTTGAAAACCTGTAACAGAATCAGAAGTAAAAATCTGCTATTCCTCTATAATAGCTCTCTTTTCAGAAGTAGCATTGCATGATATGATACTCACTTATCTTCAATATCATATTAAGACCTGTGCTTTAGTTTGTGGAAATCTGGATGCCCAGGAGAAAAAAAAAAAAAAAGGAAAAAAAAAAAAAAAAAAAATCATAGCCAATCTAAAAAAATAAATAAATAAAGTACACTCTACTCCCTGAGAAGTTTATAAAAATATGAGAATTAAGAGTTTTCTACTAAATTTTTATTTTTATGTTCATAGTTTTTGTAATTGTGTTTTTGTTATAAAATTTCATTACCAGCTGTGAACTGACTCTTGAATAAGCTTCCTTGAGCTATTAGTCATTGCTGCCTCATTAGTATTGTAAATACTACTTTGTAGCGTCTGCCATCCTCTCTTGGCATTTGAGATTTCAGCCAAGCAGTTAGTTATTTTTTATTTATATTTCCAAAGACTACAGAGAACAAATGTTCACCAGCTGCAATTACATCTTCAAAACTTACTGAAAATAGGAGCCATCACAACTTAAGAGATCATAAAGTCAAAACTTGTTACATTGCTCCCTGAGTCTTGTATATGATGACTTCTGGGTTCCTTTGCACCCTGGAGTGTGAAATACTACCTAATAAAAAGATGCGTAACTTCTTTAGCAAAATTGACATTCCCATTGGGTTTATTTTTTTCTCATATCATGAATCATTTTTATTAAATTGATTGTTATTTACTTCTGTATTCATTTTTCCTTGGGAACATAGAAGTATATGTCTTTCAGAAAGCCAGGGGGAAAACAAACAAACAAAAACAAACAAACAAACAAAAAAAAACAAACAAGCAACCAACCAAAAAATATTTTGATCAAAGCCTGTTTTTTTATTATTATTATTATTATTTTTTCCTAAAGAAAACAGGGGTTTGTAGGTTTTCTTTGTTTGTTTGTTGTTTTCTTTTAGTTTTGTTTAGTTTTCTTGATTCTGTTTTTTATTGTTCTATTTAATTAGTTGTTTGTTTATTTATTTATTTATGACTAGAGGAAACTAAATCATAACCCACTTAACTGTAGGAACAGCTGGACTTAGGATGCTGACCTAACATGAAGAGGAGTCTGGGCCAGCATGATTCGTAGTGGTGATGGTAGTGAATCTACCAAAGAATAACAAAGAATAATAATATTTCTAAAGGAAGATTTTTCAGTTTCTGTATGAAAAAAAAGAAAAAAAAAAAGAAAAAAAAAGGACAGGTGGGTAAAGAAGAAGAGATGTAGAGCTACCTTAATGTAAATAGTATCAGTCTTTGTAATTATCACAGTGATAATGCCTTTTGTACGCTTTGCATTTTGAGCTTTTTAGAAAGCCCTGAAGTGGTATTGCATGTACTATAGTCTACAGCTAAAAGTAGTTTTTTAAATGGAACATTAGATTTTCACATGACTCCAAGACCCAGTGTGGTTAGTGGTGCCAGCTCTGTAAGTTTCCTAGTTAAAACTGCAGGAAATGGCAGTACTGTCCAAGACTTCATAATCCTCTGCATCTGGAAAATCTCCAGCACTCTCAGCAGGACTAAACCACAGAGTGTCTTAAATAAATTAAGCAAAGCCTATCTATTAGTTAAGAGATCATTGCTCCCACTTTTGGGAGAATTGCAGTTATTTTTTATTCCTATTATTATGACACTGTGTCATTACTGATATAAAAAGAACAAGGAACATGTGCAAAAGTAAACCACATGCTGTCTCAACTAGCCAAGAAAATATATACCAGATGGGAAATGATGAGACAAGCCATTGAAACAGATCAGCTGATCTTGAAACAAATGCAAAAGAAGCCTTAGGGCTTATTTGTTAAATCCATTGTACCGACTACCCATGAAAGAGATGTTCACCTGTGAAATTCAGAAAATGTCTTCTGTGAAACTTAATTCTGTGTAAAGTACAGTTCTAGTTTCAAGTCACTAGAAGAAATAAGATAAATCATTTCTAAAACTGCAGGACTTGCAGCACTGTCCATCCAAGACCTCACTAAGATTTGTATGTGGAAAATACTGAAGGCATAATGAGTACACTTTCCATGTTTAAGTAAGTGGTCGAGATATCTGAATTACTGATGTGCACTTCCTCAGAACTGTATAATATCTAACTTATTACTTATACTGGTATTGTTGGTATCCAAGAGTTTTCCTAAACATTTACTTTTTAGTCTAAAGAATATGGTAAGAGGCACTAAGTTGAGATCTAGCAGACAGGAGCTTGAGATCATGCAGAACAACTCTTTCACCTAATGTTTGACACCTAGTTTTAGCTACTTGACAGCCATGTGTACTTTTCTTTTCCTTCATTCTCCTAAACTGAAATAGAACCAATCTCTTTTAGCACTCATATCAGGAAAATTAAAGATTTATTCTGGTATAAATCCAGCAGGGGTAAAGTCATGTATTTTGCTCCTTTATAGATTCCACCTGAAAACAAATATTTCGGCTATAATTTTATGAGTTTTCTCAATATCTACAGTTAAATTGATGCCGTTGTGCACATTTAACAGAGTTTGGACATATAGTTTATTTTGGCTTTGTACTGAAATATTTATTGTATTCCAATGCTAAAATGTCCCTTAGCCCTGCAAAAAATAAAACCAATGATTTTGAAAGTAGGCTACAAAAAATTGCACAAATATAAATTTTGAATTCTAAATTGGTAAAAAAAGTGTTAAAACTTACTGGTATATGAGAACAACGACTAATAACACAGTAAATGTAATGCATCATTCAAAGCTGTTGTATGTGGTACTGGGGATACTTGTGGATGTATTAACTAAACTGAACAACTGAGAAATTCCCACTCTTTATAAATGTAAACATCTTCAAAGGACATAAAAATATAATTTCCTTACATTTAAAGGAGCATATTTATAAGCAAATATCTTAGCCACATTCATTTCCCAGTAGCAATATTTCTAGTAAAAGACTCCCGATCAATAAAAGCAGAATGAAAAGTAATTTAAATACAGTCTTTCAATATATATATATATATATATATTCACTCTTTAATTATTTGAAACAAGCTCTCAACTGAGTCCGCTGGGAGACAAGCGAAGCTACAAGTGACAGAATAGCATCAGACCTTGGATGCACATTTTCTCCTAGATACCTTACAGTGTTTATCCAAAACTTCTGTGAACCTGGCAACCAAATTAATCAGGAATTCAAGTAAGTTGTGCCTAAAAACACCATCAAAAAAAACAAAGTGGAAAACAAATCTTGAAAAAAACCCTGTTGAAAATCTTCCAAGAACTGAAGTTCTTGGAAGAACCTCAGTACTGACAAGAAAACTACTGAATATATAAGACAGACGTGTTATAGTTCAGTGATTATGGACATACATCTGAAACCCTAAATAAAAGGCTTAGCCACAAGTCCTCTTTCCCTTAAACATAACTTTCTTTTGCCTCAGTTTGTCTTGTAAAAAAAATTGTATTCATTTATTCATTTATTTACTTCTAGCTCACCGATAATTTTGTTTCATTCTTTTCATAATTTCATTTTGAAAAGTTCCTCAAAACTAAGAAACATATGGAAAATGATATACAGATAAGTCATAAAGCAAAGAATGATTTATGTATCACAGTCAACAGCATATTGCTAAGCAAAAATTGTTAGATATTTAATAAAGGGAAGGAGATGAAGGGGTTTGCTGTGATGGAGTATGTAGGGGTGTATTGTGTCAATACAAGCACTTCACTGTGACCTGGAGAAAAAGCCCTGCCTCAGTGGCTTTCTGTAATACTGATTTTTATTTCTGTGTTGGGATTTCACCTGATGTTTTCTTTGCATTGTATTTTCCAAGAGAAAAAGTATAATACTGAGTATTACACAGTTACTGAAAAGAGGGAAAACTTAAAAAAAAAAAAAAAAAAAAAAAAAAGACAAGGATTTTTTTTATTTTTTTTTCTGCTTGCTCTAGATGCTTCTCAATATTGTATGCAATGTGCAGTGTACAATAATGCATGCATGTAAACACTTGTTCTCAATACTTTTGTACCATTAAAGGGTTCATTTTGTCATTCTGGTTTTGTAATAGGTAAGAATTAACTGCAAATTAGATTGGCCTCAGGTTTTCATATAACGAAGAAAAGGAAGATTGTAGCCTCTTGTAGCCACTCCCCTGTGAGTAATCTCAACACCTTCACTGGCATTGCAAGCATTAGTTAATACAGTTGGATTGGAATATTCATTTGAATGATAAGCCGCAGAACAATAAGAATTACTGATATTACAGATAAAGCCTGTATTCAATAGTGTGCAAATCCAAGATAAATCAGAACAGAAAGCATTGGCCAAGGGAGGTCAGGGATTTAGCAACAGCAAAGGAGCTGGAAAAGGAGAGAGTTTTCTACTGCAGACTGCCTGCACTCACAATGGGTTAGCTTATGAGAGTGTATACTACTAGGACTTCTACTACTTCTACTACTAGGAGAGTGTATACTACAGGACTTCTCCATGCATCAATGTGTGGGTCAGTTGAAAGACAGAAAAAAGTGGAAAAATAGTATATTTAAATATACTGTGAGTATCCTAAAATGCCTGATTGACCCAGAACATGCGAGTGGCAGGGGCATCTACATCCCCCAGGAACATTCAGAAGTAATAGCAGACAGCACCCATTGACAGTGTGATCATTGCCCTCCCCCCCTCCCCCCACCCAAACAAACAAAAAAACCACCACCACCACCACCACACAACAATCAAGCTGCATCAAATCAGAGAATCAATGATTACTTAGTCAGAAGATATACAGTTTTCCTTGGCTCATTTCTGCTTCATGAGTCCAAGCTACAAAAGAACAGAAATTCAAATATTGGGCTCATATTTTGTCATAATGAAAAAAAAAAAAAAAAAAAAAAAGAAAAAGAAAGAACTGAACCCTACTTCTAAACTTAAAATGAAATCCTATCACTTTCTTGCAGTATAGCTCTTTTTCTTAAAATCATTTGGCTATACCTATTTAAAAGATGGCAAGTACATATCACTCACATTGAGTTTTTCCATATAACTCATCAGGCCTTGCATTAGTATGCTTCTTACGGTTCTCATCCTGATTACAATTTGCAGGCCTGAATGCTTTTTGGATATTCCCTGAATCACTCTGCAATTTCCTTCTTTTTCCCCTTTACCTTTATCTTCACATTTAAATGTATTTCACTCTTATCCTCAATCTGCCATTCAGAATATGTCAACTTGAGGAGTACTAGACTATAGCAGTAACTGACAGTATTTTTAAAAATCAGTCTAGACTGTATGCACCAGGTCTCAGAGAAAACTGCTTGCCTATGATATATGGCATTTTAACATATTATTCTAAATTACTTCCATCAAGCAGCCAAATGGCATTCCATTCACGAGCATGTGAACAAGCTAAAGAATTTCCTTTGACAACATGCTCCTTGTGAGATCAAACTTGTAAAACATCACATCAGATTTAATGTCTAATGTATCAGCTTATTCCCTTTTTTTTTTTTTTTTTTGTGTGTGTGTGTGTGTGTGTGTGTGTGTGTTTTAAGTTCTGAAGATTTAATGTGCAGAGGATATTTTTCCCCAGTTGACATAAATATTAGAAATACAGAGGAAAATGTGACTTATTCTTTATACAAAAAATGTCTCTAAAAGACAATGCAGCACTTAGAAATAATCAGACTACAGAAATGAAGAAGATAAGGAAATGACAGATTCATTAAACAGCTGTTTGCATCTGTCTTTAAAGAAAAAGCAGATTTTAGACAGCTGCATAACACAGAAATATGTCCTAATAGAGCAGAATAGGAGTTGGATGCAATACATTGATAACTGGAATTGTTGCAAATTCTTAAATGAGACTACACTCAGTAAAGTGACACTGAAATAATGACATTCAGGATTCTGGATTTTTTTTCTCCCTTTGTATTTTCAGTTGAAAATAAATCAATGGTACCTTGTCTTACATTCTGACAAAGTGTGATCTGTAAAATCAAGTGAACCATTGGTTGAATTTTCTAGTCAAAGAAATTTTCTGCAAGAAGGGATGTGTACTAACCTGGTTCGAACTGTGTGGTATTCAGATGAGGATGACTCATTGCTGTTGATGGTGTTTCATGCTGCATGAAGTACCAAGGAGACTGGATGAACATCTTCTCTAAGTAAAGGGGACTTAACAAAAGATAGGTGTTTGTTGTTGTTGTTGTTTTGTTTGTTTGTTTGTTAGCATGGTGGGTATTTAAGATGTCTAATATGACTGGAAGAGGATCTAATTTTCCCACTACAGCACACCTCAGATGTTAGAATTTCCTGCCATTGCCGTGGCTGACATCTGTGCTCTGAACTAACCAGTTAGGGGTCTTTGAACCTCATCACCTGAACCCCACCTCAAAGCCTGATTATGAATCCTGTGACATTTTTTTTTTCCACTTTTATTTTCTATTTGCAAAGTTTGACCTAGACTTAGAAGTAGTTTCTGTTGAAGCATCACTCATTCTACTTACAAATAAGAGACCACTTTTGGTCTGCTTGGGCAAGAGTGATTTGTAATTTACCTGTTGAGTTCCTCTCACCATCAAGAAGAAGCTGATGTACTTCCTATCCTTGTCTTTGCCTTAGTATGCTAATTTTGCCCACAAGCTGAGCAAAAAGAAACAGAATTTGCACTGAAAACATTACTGATTTTCTGTGTGATCCCATTTGCATTATTTGGTTGATCTTATTTACATTATTTACTTTAACTCCCTTGAAAGTAATCAGCTTTTATATGAACACATTAACTGTGACTATAAAGTGAAAAAACACACACACAAAACAGACAATTTAGAGTGCTTGATAAAGACTTTACAATAAATAAATAAATAAATAAATCTTCCATACTCTGTTGATAATTTCTAATGCATATTCTTCTAGTTTGATATTTTATTCCAGGTCTGTTTGCCTTTTTTTTTCTTGTTTTGTGCTTCAGCATCTGAGAGCATCTTCAGCTGCTGAGCACACACGAAATAAACTCCAAGCTGTAGAGAAGTATCTGTCCTGCATGAGCAAATGCACAATCCCAAGCTCTCCTGTCACATTACTACAACAACATTTGCTCCCAGACAAGCATTTGTGACTGTGAAATATTTCCTCATTCCTCCTTTCACCTTCAATACAAAAATATGTGACCTGCTTAAAAAAAAAGATCATAAATGCTAAACCTTCTCTTGATTTACAGAAAAGAAAATAACAGTTGATATGTATATTAGGATGTAAGCAAAGGAAGGCTTTAAATTCTCACTAGAAATATAGATGAATTCAAAATAAATAAAACAAAAACTTTCAGAAAATTAATTCAATTAGTTATATTTGAATCTAAACTACTTTTATTCTTTCTTTTCTGTATCCCATTATAAATGTCTTTAACACTTCATATATATTTTTTTAATCACAAATAGTCTATTTATTAGAATTAAACAAGGTGAGTTTTTCCTTTAAAGCTTCCCAATGATTTATATCTTGGTTCCTAGACATAATACTAGATTACATAAATGCAAGCTTTTTTCTTTTCTCAGAGAATCAACAGGTAGTAAGTTGTTATGCACCAATTTCCCCAGGGCAAACTGAGATGTATTACAATGTTAATGGCTGAACTGAAATAATAACGGGCCTAATACATATAATCACGATAGCAGTTAGTATCTAACCAGTCTTCCAGACATTGATATCTACATTGTGGTCCACAATCTTCATTCTTTCCTCAATATGCCACTGTGCTGATGATCAGATTTGCTCAAGCTCTAATTTAGCACTTGTTACTTCTACTAAGTTAAATGCTGACTTTAATGGCCATTACAATCATTATAGCAAGTCCTAACCTGACTAGGGGAGAAATCAAGAACACATAATTACTATTCTTTATTGTCAGTGTTAGAAAAGCATTTTCTAACCTTGCTAGAAAACCTTGTTAATAATTTGATATCCCTTCCATACCCACAACCTCTTTGGTCAGAGAGAACAATATTATCCAACTGATTAAACATCAGTGCATTTAAGTCATCTTAATTCCAGCATCACATCATTGGCCTGGGATTTAGCTCTGGATGGTAGACAACTAGGAGCAGGTGTTGAACTAGATGCCTAATTCACTTTGTAGATAATTGGGAGCTAGTTAATGCAGTTAGTGGAGCCTATCTGAATATGTCTACATTAGACTGAGCTGAGCAATTCTCTAGACTTTTTGTGCGTGTGCATTGGTCTCCACTAAGTGTAATAAGAAGTTAGAAATCTAGCTCTAAAGTAGGCATACTGAGGCATACAAATTTAGGTGGCTAGTATGGATCTGACTCCACATTTGATAACCTGATTGGATCTTCCCTTGAAAAGCCAAATATCTTATCCAAACGACATGATAAGTTGCTGTTAAAGTATTAGATTGCTAGATGGTAAGGGTGGGCAACATTTAAACAGCACTTCTTCCAAGCTCAGGATCAGTGCATTCCTAAGAGTAGGAAATTGGGGAGGGGGGGAAGGAGACCTGCATGGATGAAAAAGGATCTCACTGACAAGACTGAAAGGAAGAGAAGGGTCTATGAAATGTGGAAAAAGGACCTGTCCCCTTGGGAGGAGTATAGGAGTGTTGTCAGGGATGCAATTGTCAGGGATGCAAGAAGGAAGGCTAAAGCCCACCTGGAGATGAAGCTTGCAAAAGAGATAAGAAGGTGTTTTTTTGTTTGTTTGCTTGTTTGTTTTTTAAGTATGTAAACAGTAAAAGGAAGACAAGGTTTAATGTGAGTCACCTGCTGAACAAGGAGGGTGTTCCAGTAACAGGGGACACTGAGAAGGCAGAGATACTGAATGCTTTCTTTGCTTTGGTGTTTGCTTCAAAGACTCCCCCCTGGGACTCCGGGACCCTGGAGGGAGGAGAAAGATTCTGGGAAATGGAAAGTGCCCCCCAGGTTGAGGAGAGTGTGGTTCAAGAGTGTCTGAGTGGAATCAACACACATAGGCTGCAATGGAATGCATCCACGTATGATGGGGGAGCTGGCAGAGGTGATTGCTGAACTGCACTCTATCATCTTTGAAAGGTCTTGGAGAACAGGAGAGGTGCCTGAAGACTGGAGTCACTCCGGTCTTGAAGAAGTGTAGAAAGAGGATCCAGGAAACTACAGGCCAGTCAGTCTCACCTCTGTTCCTGGAAGGTTATGGAACAGCTTGTTCTGGATGACATCTCCAAGCAATTGGGAGAGAAGAATGTTATGAGGAGTAGTCAGCATGGATTCACCAAGGGGAAATCGTGCTCAGCCAACCTCGTTGCCTTCTATGCCTCGTTGCCTTCATCATCAGCTGGGTAGATATGAGAATGGTGGATGTCATCTACCTTGACTTTAGCAAGGCTTTCGATACTGTCTCCCATGACATCCTGTTAGCAAAGCTGAGAAAGTGTGGGATAGATGAGTGGATGGCAAGGTGGATTGAGAACTGGCTGACTGGCCAAGCTCAGAGGGTGGTGATCGGCAGCACAGAGTCTGGTTGGAGACCTGTGACTAGCGGCGTTCCCCAGGGGTCGGTGGTGGGTCCAGTCTTGTTCAACATCTTCATCAACAACCTTGATGAGGGAATTGTGTCCTACCTCACCAAGTACGCCAGTGACATAAAGCTGGGAGGAGTGGCTGACACGCCAGAAGGCTGTGCTGCCATTCAGCGAGACCTGGACCGGCTGGAGAGATGGGCAGGAGGAAACCAAATGAGATTTAACAAGAGCAAGTGTAGAGTCCTGCACCTGGGAAGGAACAACCGGAAGTATCAGTACAGGCTGGGGGACGACCTGCTGGAGAGGAGCTCTGAGGATAAGGACCTGCGGGTCCTGGTGGACAACAGATTGACCGTGAGTCAGTGTGCCCTGGTGGCCAAGAGGGCCAATGGGATCCTGGTGTGCATTAAAAGAATCATGGTCAAGGGAAGTGATCCTCCCCCTCTACTGTGCCCTGGGCAGGCCTCACCTGGAGTACTGTGTCCAGCTCTGGGCTTCCTGGTATAAAAAAGACAGGGATCTCCTGGAAAGAGTCCAGCGGAGGGCCACGAAGATGATACGGGGCCTGAAGCATCTTCCTTATGAGGAAAGGCTAAGAGACCTGGGTCTGTTCAGCCTTGAGAAGACTGAGAGGGGATCTTATTAATATTTACAAATACCTTAAGAGTGGGAGATAGGGAGATTTGGCCAATCTCTTCTCAGTGGTTTGTGGGGATAGGACAAGGAACAATGGCCACAAAATGGAGCACAGGAAGTTCTGCACCAACATGTGGAAGAAATTCTTCATGGTGAGGATGACAGAGCACTGGAACAGGCTGCTCAGGGAGGTTGTTGAGTCATCTTCTCTGGAGATATTCAAGGCCTGTCTGGACGCCTACCTGGGCAACCTGTTTGAGGGAACCTGTTTTGGCAGGGGAGTTGGACCCAATGATATCTAGAGGTCCCTTCCAACCCCCACAATTCTGTGATTCGGTGATTCTGTGATCTCCTATCATGCTGTATTCCAGAAAACACATATATGATACTGTATTTTTTAAAAAAGAACCAACACCTTCTGCCATGTCAAGGCTACCCAATTTGTCTTCTAGTATTTCTGCTCTCAAAGATTCCAACTGACTGCACTACTGAGAGCACAGTATATACTTTTTCACACCATTTCAGGCATCAAAACACCTTCAATACCACCAGGGTATTACTTCATTTGACACGCACTACTCCACCTAAGTACAGGAATAATAGAATCATAGAATAGAATAATAGCCTGAATAACATAGAGAAATTATGGACGGACATTAATATTTTTTACTTACAGGGAGAACACCTGCAATTTTAACTGAACATAAGAGAAAATATGTGGCTGGAGGCCTATGAATACCAAAGTTTCCTGAGGATCAGTCACAATTCATCATTCTCATAATGACTCTGGCATGCATCATAAGCGTAATAGTCTGCAGAAAGACTGAAATTCAACTGCATGAATCCTTTTTTTTTTTTTTTTTTTTTTTCCATCAGTGGCTCCCTGCTGATGTCATTAAGGTTATGCTCATGTAGAACGGGAGGGACATGGTGGTGGGTTAAGCCTAAGATGTGGATTCATGGAGAACCAGGTTTCACGGATTTGCTTTGAACTGGTGTGACTGTAGTCATCTATGTCCAAATCCCACCTTCTGCTTCACAGCTCCTAAGTCTCCACAAATGCTTAATAAAACTGTCCTAATAAAGAAGGCAAAGCCTTGGAGACAACATTCCATAGAATCATTTTAAAGTCAGACTGAGTTAATGCTTAAACAAAAGCTTTAAGAAGGGTGACCTCATTTTAGCACATACCAAACCTTTCTACCTGCTCAGGGTCACACGGATAAGAAAATACAGCTGTCAGTGTTGTGAGCTTAGTGGTGGAGAGAAGTGCTTAAAAATGACAGCCTGAAGCCTTTTTTCAGTCACAACATGTACAGCATGGACAAAGCATATTTTTGGTGTAATGGATAGTTCTTTTCTTTTGTTGTCTTCTCTGTTTTCCCTCCCACTCATCTATAACTTTTATGGGCATTATCTTCATATCTTATCCAGATCCCAAGTTGCTATGCAAAACCAGTTTCTCTTTGTCCAGTCACAGGCTCTTATCTACCACAAAATTACTGTGATTGCTCCCTCTTGTGCTTTTAACTGACACATACCCACTGTTTCTTTTTGTATCCCCTCCCTCCCCCCAGCTTTAAAACTGTCATTTTTTGTGTGAATATTGGGTTAGACTGTATATAAATCACACGTTCTCCATTACTGAGTCAACTCTTCTTTCCAGATCCTTGTCTGGCAACACTCAAAACAGAGCATTTTGAGGTCTACTGTATTGCCAAGTGCAACAGGGGAGGAAAAGACACTGTTTCTCTTCTGGTTCATTGGTGAAGTTGGTGTGATGTACCCTTTGAAAGGTCCCATTTAGCTACTGCTGAACCTCCATGCAAAAGGCCAGGAAATACACGATTTTTATTCTTTTTTTTTTTTTAAATTTATTTATTTGTTGGTTTATTTATTTATTTACTTTTGAGGCAGGGAGAGTGAGAGGGCAGGATGACATTTGCTCTGCCCAGTGCAAAACTGTTAGCTCTCTCCCAGGACTTTTGCACTGTTCCAATTAACTCTAGTCAATAAAAGTCTGCTTTTTAGGAGACTATTCCTAAGCAATGTGGACACAAGCCAATCAGAGCTGTTTGGTCCCAGAGCCCTATTACCAGCAATACAAATTGTGATCCTGAAATTCTGGTTAAACCAATGTTTTGTTTTAGCTGTATCACTTACAGATGCAATTCCACCACCTGAGCTCAGAAACCCTATGTTTGGGGTGAGATACAGCTCATTATTCTAAAGTAAAATGTGAGCCAGAAATAAATACATAGTATTATTACCGCAATATATGAAGACAAGATCCCACTGCTTAGTATCAGTGGACACTATGTTATTTTTTTTTTTCATAAATAACACATCAAAATTGACACATAGGTAATTGTCTGAAGATGGAAATAGTAACCTGAGTGTCCTTAGCAAAACATAATGTGGGGTACATCCAGAAAGAATACTTATATATTTTATTAGGCAAAAGAGAAATATGTAGAAGATGGGATGCTGGGACACATCACTGGCCCATTGTTTCTGCATCCTCCTGTCTCTGTTAGCATGCTAAAGATGAGCAGTGATGACAAATAGATGGCAAAAATTTATTCAGATAGATGGTGGAAAAACTTATCACCATTAAATTTGGCCTAGTTTTTTTTGTCAGCTGTGAATTCTGAAATTCATTTGGTAGATTAAGTTTATTCCATTGTCTTAATTGTGCTGACTCCTTCCATGTCTGATATGTTATATGTATCTGTATATGTGTGTGTGAGAAAGGGGGAGAAAGAGAAGTTAAAGAAAAATTAGTGGTTTTCTTTAAAAAAAGATCTTTTAATTTCTAAGAAAAATATAAAAAATATCAACTTCAAAGAAACAGAGTTAGGGGAAACAAAAGGTTTAGAACAAAATTCTTTTCCTTGTAGACTTTCTTTCTGTGTAGATATATATTCTGTAGGCAGAAAAACTATACCCATACTATGCATATATATCCAAACTAGGGAATATTTTATTTAATATATATTTGATCCAAGACAATATATAATTTCAATATAAGTATCAGATTACTAAGTATCAAGAAAAGATTTCAAGATTTAACCACATTGCTAGTAAAATATCTTTGTTTCTTTCTTTTTCTTTCTTTCTTTCTTTCTTTCTTTCTTTCTTTCTTTCTTTCTTTCTTTCTTTTCCTTCCTTCCTTCCTTCCTTCCTTCCTTCCTTCCTTCCTTCCTTCCTTCCTTCCTTCCTTCCTCCCTTCCTTCCTC
The DNA here is from genome assembly GCA_011076525.1 of Nettapus auritus. Taxonomy (NCBI): domain Eukaryota; kingdom Metazoa; phylum Chordata; class Aves; order Anseriformes; family Anatidae; genus Nettapus; species Nettapus auritus. Next base: position 200,391,499 of record CM021765.1, read on the forward strand.
CCTTCCTTCCTTTCTTCTGGGGATGCTTTTTACATTAATCTTTATTCTCCCTTTCCCTTACTGTAGACTAAGCCATGAATAATTCCATTACAATCAGCAGAGTTAATACATGGAAGATCAAGAATAACAATGGAGTTTCCTCTTTTCCTATCATAATAGAAAAATCTGAGCTCCAAAACTCTGAGTCAGAGTTGCATTTCCACTATGTTTCAGATGGGAAAGGATATCTGCACTGAGGATATGGTCTAAACCCAGGATTAGTGTTTTTTTGTTGTTGCTTTTTTTTTTTTTTTTTTTTTTTATATATATATTAAAAAAAAAAAAAAAAGCAATGTAGAAAGAAAACAGATGTTAACCATTGTGGGGGGAAAGATATTGGCAGAGAATAGAAGCTGAAAATCAGTATTTTAGCATAAAACACCATTTGTTGGAAATGGCAATACCATAGTGGAAGAAGGAAGCTGTCTTAAAATGTTAAACATAGCTCAAGAAGCAATGCTGAGTCTGTACTTCCACGAGAAGATGAGAAATGGAAATTTGCAAAACCAGAGAAGATGAGATTGTCTGTATTTTGAGGATGTTCCACATATCCCACACACATGCTGAAATGCAAGGCTTCTATTTCATCTACCATATAGTTACCTACACTTGCCTTTGGACTGTTAAGGACAACATAGAATTACCATAGAAATACCACACTTATCTCACAAGCTATTTGTCATACTGATTTGCCTTTAGGGAAAAAGCTGTGTTAGTGATTATATGTTCCCTTAAAGGAGGCATCATTTCTCCCCTGAATCCAGTAATCGCCATTTAATGAAGTTAGAACAGTCATTTCCAGCTAAGATGCCTCACACGCCAGATTTTATCTCCCTGTCTCTGAAGAGAGAAATTTAACTCCAGCCATTCTTTACATGGCACTTTATGTGTCGGGTTCCCCTCCTCCCCAGCCCACACTTTTGCATCTTCCTGCTCACTGTTCCTACAGTAATGAGAAGTACAGTGATTGATGTGGTGGGATGATCAGGGATACTGTAAATCAGGAGGAAGACACAGAGAGTCAGAGCAGCACGGAGAGATGCAACGCAAACTAGCCAAGCAAGGCTTTATTTTTGCTGTATCATCACAGAGACAAATGATACTGTGTAAATGAAATGGGAAGGCATAGAGAAAATAATGTTTTCTTTTTGTTGTGTTTTTTTTTGTTGTTGTTGTTGTTGTTGTTGTTTACTTGCTTGTTTGTTTTTTCTCTCTTTTCTGGACTAACCAAAATCCAGCCTTATTCAGGAAGAATAACAAATTAGTAGGACAGGACATGCTTAAAGATAGGCATTGCCTTAAGCTGGTCTGGATTTTGCTCCTCAAAATGAAACAAAAACATTAAAAGAAATCCTTCTCCTTAAGCTGGCAAGCTATTACTGCACAACAGTAATCTTTGCTGTGTATTTTTATTTTGTTCCCTTTTAATTAGGCAGGAAAATGTTGTAGTAAGCATAACATTTGAGTTGTGCATGCCTTGTTTCTAATGGTATTGAAGTATAAAGGTATTTTATTTGGGTTTGCTGTGGCTTCATTAATATATGCAAATTACTTTGAGATCTATGAACCAAACCGTTGCAAAAATTCTCTCTTGTACCAGAGAAGGTAAGAGAGTAGACACTACATGTAATATACATACCCTACTTCCCATCATAAAACAAATGCAGCGTTTAAAGTACCATAACAAAAAGACCTTCCAAACAGGTCCCTCCCTACAAAGAGCAGCTCCACAAGCAGACTACAGAGGCTGCATGAAGAACTGTTTCTGACCTTTTATGCTTATGTTCATGTCAGTCGTGTCATCATGAAGACTGAACCATCTCAGTCCTGCCAGGTTGTGACTCACTTTCTACAAAGTGTATGGAGGAGGTAGGAGATAATGAAAGAGCAGAGCTTATGTTAGCTGTAAGAAAAATATATTTCACTGTAGGAAGTTGCAAGGTTGAACTGATCCTTCTCATGTGATATGTTAGATATATTCCTAACACCATTTTTTTGGAAACAGTTAAGAAACAAAATTCTTTCCTAAATTCTTTATAAAATGCTCTAGAGAATAGCCTGTACTTCTGCCCTACAGTGCTGGCAGCTGTTGATTTGCACTGCTAAACAACTTTTCAGCCCTCCTCGATAGATGGCTGCTTTGAAGTGGTGGGCAGAGGATCCTGTAATGTGATATGAGCAATGTGATAGGAGTGAACTTGCCAGTGGGAGGCTTCCCCCATCTTGGTGGTGGTGACATTTGGATAACCCCCGAGTCCAATGGGCTATAAATGAACTGATAGGATTGTGTCTAGTTGCTGTTATTCTGAGAGCTGAATGTGAAGAAATATATCTATATATTTATTTTTGTTTGCATTTAATAAGTCAGCACACTTTTATGTTGGAGGGAAAAAAAAAAAAAGACATGAAGAACTGCTGAATCATTTTAAGTACAAACATATGAAGACACTCACTGAAATGGAAAAAGAGGAATATGCTGCCAGAAGAATAAAACAAAAGGTGTTTTACACTATAGGTTAATATTGCTTGGCTTCCAGCTGATCATCTCTTCTTATCAGCTGGAATTCACTCACAAACTTCTGATATAAAAAATGCACTGTTCTTTAATTTTGGAACTCACTGAATGTCAAGTGTGTGTATTAATATTTTTTCTTGTTTTTATTTAAATAATGGAGTTTGATTATCTTTTCATCCTGATATGCACACACTTCTGTATCCCCTCACCTCTGTTGACCAGCTCAAGTTGACGGCAGTCCATACCTGATGTCCTGATTTGCAAACTGGTCACTTGTGCTGTCCCAACCAGGGAGATCATAATTCAGGTGGAGATCTTCAGTTGTCCTGAGATGTCTTAAACAAACAGCTAGATGATGGAAAGAACACACATAGAAAGTAGGTGAATTGCAACTTCTGCAGTCGCTGCTGTTACCTGCAGGATAAATTTTGTTTCCTTCTGCTGTCTGTTTGAGGAAAAATGGGCACCATTCTCTGCTGCCCCACTCATGACTGTCCCCATTCTCCAGTGTTAGCAGTCCCTGAGTGTGGAGACCACCCAGTGAATTGTGCTGGGGAGCTGCTGTGGCTGCAAAATATCTGTTGCTGAGAGTAGCACCCGTAGCTGCACAGCCGTGATGTTGGGTTGATTGTGGCTTCCTGGTGATTTTATTTGCATATTTTCCTCCCAAGTGTGTTTATCAATCTCCTTCATCAGCATTTTGCAGATAAATCTCTGCTTTAGTTCGGTCAGCTGGAACAAGATGGGGACAGTGCTTGTACATATTTCACTGTAATTCGGGTTCTCCAAAATGTAATATTTTGACTGAAATTGTGCCTGCTCTGCACTGTCTCTGTTTAGAAATGCTTCTCTTTTTTTTTTTTTGGTGAGGCAACTGATTATGGATAAAGCTGAGGTTTATCAGGAAACTAGTGCTGAATTATTATTGTAGCAGAAATACTATCCTCTGTGATTTCTGTTGTGGTCCTTAGCTGTAACCTGCACCCCATTTACCTTTTTCACTGAGGTTTTCATTGAGCTGAGGCTTTAGAGATTTCTTTGCAATAATTCTCAAATCTTCTATCTGGTCAGTTATCTAAAGCAAGTTCCATTTTATAGACTTTTTCTGTCTGTATCTTTTCTTTTTAATTTTTAATAACTATTCAATAAAAAAATAAATAAAAACTTGTGATTTTCTTACTCTAAAATTCATAATTGTTGCAGCTTTTGGTAGAGCAGTCAAGAAAATAATCTCAGTTCCTTGTTCTTTGCCCCCATTACTCTACATTCCATTTTAATACCCTTCTCTAATGTGGAAGCCAGATTTGACACCCAGGCACTTTATACCCACTGCATCCAAGAGGCAACATTGATTTGTGTTCTTACTTATTAACATGGTCTTCGATCTGATAATAAATAAATAAATAAAATGAAATAAAAAGGATCCTTTTAAAGATATACCCTCTTTCTTTTTATTTGGCTATTGCTTCTAGCATTGTGTGATGGTGTATGATGCATACAGTGTATATGTACCTCTAGTCCAACATATACATATGCCTGCAAATGTATTGTGTCTGTTATACTAGTACAATATGTCTAAACTGAGAAGATTGCACAAGCATAGCAGATAGCCTTTCCCAAGCTTTTTACATGTAAACTATGAAATGCCTATTTTACAGGAAGGTAAAGAGAAACATGAAACTATTTGAGAATAAGACTCAAAGGGATCAAGACATCTGGGAACAGGATCAGAGCTGAAAAGCTTTGATTAGCTGTGAGGATACCTGATGGCATTAAAAGAGAGGGCTGGGTGCCTCCAAGCAGGGTTGGAGGTGTGGACAAGTGAGCAGGGAGCTGCTTTGGGCTGTTGAAGAGGAAATCCCATTGCCTTTGATGTTTTACTCTGAAATAAGCACTGGGAGGTTAGGGCCAGGGGGTGAGGGCAGCACACAGAGGTATACTGGCAAGTGTAAAAGGTTTCAGCATGACTGCAATAGAGTGCTTAGATTTTTCCACTACAAAATATATAGCGTTGTAGGGCTTTTTTTTTGTTGTTGTTGTTGTTGTTGTTGTTTTTTCACATCCCCAGCTTTACATTGTACTTTAAAATACATTGAAAACAGGTTGGTCAGAGTAGATCTTTTTTTTTTTTTTTTTTTTTTTTTTTTAAATCATTTATTTATTTATAGTGAAACCTTTCTAACAACCTGATGTCTGACATTTTATTGACATTACTTCCACATCAGAATTCAAGAGGCTTTTTGAATCATTTAGTCTTCCAAAAACAAAAATCCAAATTGTGCAATTCTTGCCTCACTCTTCCCTTTTGCACTCACATCAAATAGAAATCTGCGTCTTTTTCTCTTCACATCTTAACAGTGTGCCAACCTTTGCAGCACAGCTGCATACCGATTACTACATCTTCTTGACCTGCCTGCATGTTCCTGTCCCTTCCTTTAGTTTCAATAGTTAATTTAGACCAGGATCTTAGTCTGCCCAGGAATACTTCTGATTACCTTAGCATGTAAACTGTATGCAGTATATTTCAAAAGGAAAAAAATGACAATAACAAAACAAACAAACAAACAAACAAACAAAAAAAAACCTCCCCCCCCCCAAAAAAAAACCAAACACTTCAAATGTTAATTGCTGTATTTTCTGGTATTTTTCTTTCTTCTAGATGCAATTAATTGTTTTCTTTTTTCTTGTACTTCACTTTGTATTCCTGTTTTCAGATGATATGGCCTGTAAACATTTTTAGCTTATCTTTAGTCCTGTCTCCTAATTGTTTACTGAACATGATTGCCTCCTGTTATTGCTTTGAGATTCCAATTTTGACTGGAGAGATTGTATTCTCTCCCTCATGCCCTTTAACACTTCTCAGCACTATGGCAGCAGGTTTTCCAAGCAAACAAGTTTTCTCTCATTTCAAATCCTCTTTTTGCTGTACTTCAACATCAAAGTCTGTTCACTGAATTTCTAAAAATTTGTTTCTGTTATCTCCTTTCCTCCCAAACTGTCCTCATGCTAGTGCTTCCCATACTGCTGCACCACTCCTGCTATACACCTCACCTGAAATGCTCTGAGGAGACAAAAAAATATATATTCCTTGATCATTTATCCTTGTCTTAACTTCTGTTTCCATCAAATGAACCACAGAGAACATATGACTGCCTGTTCTGTATTTGCCATTAAATACAACAGATTACCCAGTTCCCAAGAATATTTCACACTCAGATATTTCTTAAAATATTCTAAAAGCAAAGATTTTGTAGTAATGTAGGTTTCTGCATTACTATAATGCCTCTTGGTTTACAATAAAAAGTCCAGGAGTTGCTCCCAGAACTAAGTCTTTGTTGTACATATAGCATTAGTAAAAATGACTACAATAAGGTGTGTTGTTGTTGTTGTTGTTGTTCTTGGTTTTGTTGTTGTTGTTTAGTATTTTCTAAGAATTAGCATTGTATTAAATCACTCTTCTTTTATAGCTGCCAGAAGAAAATGTTCTGTGAATCTATTGATTTATTAGGAAAGCAGTATCTTCTCTTTGTTTATTAATTACATTTAAAAAGGGAAATAAATTATCATTATTCACTGCTGCATTATCAAAGGTACCTTGAAAAATATTGCTTAAAATTTCTACATTGAAAAATTCTAATGAAAAGAAGTTCAAACAAACTTCTAAGATTAACTAAGATTTTATTTATTTATTTATTTATTTATTTATTAAATTTTTAGCATTGGCAAATATCTCTTAGGCTGGCCAAGTTCAGCTAACCATAATTTCTGTGTTAATTATAAATAAATAATATACCTAAACCTGGAAAATATAATTATTACTGTTCAATAGACACAAATATTCAATGCTTTGAATAATTAGAAATTGGAGTAAGACTGTGGATTCAATACAGTTTTAAAAAAAAAAAAAGGAAATTGCTTGTAGCTGGTAGCTAAATATACTTGAGCACTTATTTTAGGAAGAGCACTTGCCTAGCTAGTAGAAAGAGTTCAAGGAGGAGAGCACATGATATTAAGACCTATATCAACGTGAACCAAAATGAGTGCCCACGATGTGGAGTCAATCTGACTGCCTGTGGCTGCTGCTAGTGTAGGAGTGACCTGGATGTGTGGGAGGACAAAAGGGAGGCAAAAAGGCTGGGTGCCATACTACCTCATTACAGCTATGTGTATGATTGGATATAAAATCTTTTTTTTTTTTTTTTTTTTTTTTTTTTTTCCATTACTATCAGCAAAGTCTTTATCTTTTGAAGTTAGGGAACTCCAAATTATTTTTCTTTTCCTCACTGGCATTGCATCCTCATCGTTCAATTGCTTTTCTGTTTTCTCTACCCCTTGGGAAGAGACACAATTTCTCCTTTTCTAAGCTGCCGACATGCCTCTACGGTTGGGGATATGTTGATTTCACACAGCAGAGATGTTCAGTTAATTGCATTTCACAATATGGCAGACCACCTACAGAGACTTTCTCTTTGAGGGAATCATGTGTCTTCTCGGGCTATCCAGAGATATATCTATTAAATGTACATTTAACTGAACTTATGGAAGTAGGCATTAGAAACTGAAGAAGACGAAAGCAAAATGAGTGACTACACCAACTGAATTTTCTAGGTATTCACATTGTCCCTAGCTGTGAGAGAGCATGCCAGTACTGGTGCATGGCACAGCTAGAATCAGAGTGCACATTAATTTATAACATTTCACATGAGTGAAGAATGCTTTGGAAATGTTCATGCTTTTTTTTTTTTTTTTTTTTTTTTTTTTTTTTAACTGAAGTGAAGAACATGAGAGCCATCACTCTGTGTCAGACCACAGGGCTCACCAAGCCAAGGTCCTGTCTCTAGCAATAGGTAGTAACAGTCATCTAAAGAATAGGAGAAAGGGGCATGTGCAGAGGATTATTACAATCCCATCTGCTAGCCATAAGCATCTAGCAACTTGTTGATCTAGCTAGCAACAAAACTCTGATGTCTGAGAGCTGCATGAACTTCTCTGGTCTCTCTTGACTCAGTTATGCTTTTTGCCCTGCCATAACAATGAGTTTCAAAGTGTAAATGTATGTTGCATTAATAAGCATTTCCTTTTGTTTGTTTTTAAACAAGATATATCTTCATATTACTGGTCCCACTCTGCTGGTGGAAATAATAATAAAAAAAAAAAATGCCATCCACTTTTTACCATAGGATACCTGATTATATTGACTTTTATTGGTAGTCAGTATCATCCTTTTCCTTCCTCTTCTCATTGCTTTCCAGAGACAGGGCTCCATTTTCCTTCAAAGTATGTAATAGATTATAATCATTGTATTAAATAATTAATTAATTAGTTATCTTTACCTGTATCTATTTTGAAGTTAGTTGCTCTGTATCCAACCTAAAGAGCGTACATGCATTTGAAAGCTAGCCTTCTTTTATTTTTCCTAATAGTATCAGTTGAACTAAGACAATAGAAAATGAACCTTACCACTTGTGTCCTTAGACATGTGCTGTAACCTTTATTAGATACCAGAGGATTCACACAGCGAGGGCTTCACATATACCCAAATCACAGGAAGACCATCAGCCTCAATCCACACTCCAGCAGGCAGCAGAAAGCATGCACCTCACTGATCTCAGAGTAAATTTTCTGGTGTCTAATAAGTCATGAACATGAAATGAAGATTTTCCCACTGGCAAGGCATTAGGCAAACCTCTCTTCCATGAGGATTCCCTGGGGGACAGTAAGGCAAGCTTACATGGCAGCAGCATGAAGATTTTGTTGAAAAATATTCTAACCACGAGATTAAATACCCAAGAGCAAAGTATGTGAGCTATGTCATTCACAGCACCAAGCCTTGAAAGTACAGTATGAAAATTTGTTAGATTTGAAAACCTCTCAGTGTGGGAATGTCACACTAAGTGGGAAACAACAATCACAGAAGAATGAGTTTCTCTGCCTCAAGTAGGTGTGGCACTTATGGTTTATCACAGCCCTGCCTTGATCTCCCTCTATGACATTTCATCATTTCTTTAAGGAAAGTCCTCGTGTGGTTCCTTCCCACAGCAAGAGATTGCAGAGATTGCATGCCCCTGTAACACAGGAGAATGATGGAAAGATTGGGAATTCAGCTATTTCAGGCTCAAGTCCAACACTTGCCAAAACTAAAATAAAACAGAGAATATCACTTTTTTTTTTTTTTTTTTGAGAACAAAGTTGGCAAATGCAATTTTGTATGTGTCCATCCGCCCCACCCCCCCTTTTTTTTTTTTTTTGGTGTGCTTTTCTATCTATATGCAGGATTATTGCCCTTTTGTTGAAACCATTCCCAGAAATATAATTCCAGAAACTACATGACTGATGGAGATTTGTAACAGTGTGATTCAAGTTTGCACCACTAATCAACTGAAAGAGAAAATTTAGCATCTCTAGAGTGTGTATGCTTTCAGGCGTTTTGTGTTATGGGAGTCTCATGGAATGGTCAAAAAATGTATGGACTTGTGTGCCAGCTTCTGGAATATCTGTGTGACTGATTTCCAAGTAAATAGTTATGATATAGGAGAGAACTTGGATCTATGTATTTGTGAACCTCCTTAACTATCTGCCAAAACAAATAATTTAATCAAGTGAATAAGTACAAATATATACTAGAATACTATGTATATTTCGAGACGGAAACTAGAAGAATGTCAACTTTATGAGATGATATCTCTATCAGTCACACACTGAAAAATCCTATTCTGCCCTGCTGACTTCTGAAGGACACAAATAAAATTCAGCTTGATGTCATTGAGGTCCTACACTATTTATCAGAACAGACAAAGGAGGGAGAAGTTTTGGTAACATATCTGAGAGAGCAGGAGATTTTTCTAGGGAGAAATAAAGATGTTTAAAAGATCTCCAATTGCCCAGGATCAGATGACAAGGTAATTAGAACAATTAAAAACTAAGAAAGTATTGTATCCCAAATGAATTAAAGTGTAATTCTAAGGAAAGGAGGGAAAAAAAAAAAAAAAAAAGCCCTTTGGCAAATATCTCTATGGCTTACTAAATATATAAAGATATGGAGGACTAAAGAGAGTAGATAATGGAACACCCTCATTACAGTTAAAAGATAATATAGGTCTCAAAATATGGCTGTAAGACTGGTTTTAGAAGATGCAAAATTCCTTCCATTCCAGTCTCCCTCAGATGCTTCAAAAATGGCAGATGACAAGAATTCAGGCAATAATAATAATTTTAAAAAGTAGTAAAAATGATATCAGTTCCAGATGATTAGCTGCACATAATAGTTTAAGTACAGTGTAAATTCAAAATTGTTGCTGAGATTTTACAGTAATGAGAACAGATTGCAGAAAAAAAAAAAAAAAAAAAAGGCCAAGATGATGAGAATAAAGAGTTATTGCATGTCTATGCCTCATATTAAAGACATCAGAAGCCAAATAACATTACAGATTAAAACATATTCTATTCTCATATTTGCATTGATTTTCATATTAATTTGTGATACCACCTGGCTAATGTGCCAAGGTAGTCTTCATTACCCAAATCTTTACCCATTTAACAATGTCTTTGAGAGTTGAGGGAGTTGAATCTATTCTTCATCCCATGTAGCTTTCATGCCATCTTCTGCTGCAAAGTCAGTTATTTTCAGGGACAGAGCAAACTCAGCCAAAGTAACTTTTTCTCTAGGCAGCAACCAATGATTAGTGTTCCACTGGTCAATATTATTAGTTTCATTTGGCTTTGGATATTTTTTTTGTCTCTGGACTGGTCATAGTGTTTTAGGCTCTGGCTTAATTTTAAGTACCACAGGACATTCAGATTAAAGGGTTAACTATTGCACTGATATGTGCAATAGTTATGTTGTTATAGTTAATGTGCATAGCACAAAAATCTGTCTGCCTTTTGCATTGCACTGACATTTTTAATTTCTGTATTATCGCTTAACTTCAACTATTGTTCAAGAGTTCAGCTGGCAAAATAGCTATCCTATTTCACTCAAGTGGAGGCTCTTTTCCAATGATTAAAGCAGTTTCTGCTTGTCTCTTAAAGTGCTATTCAGATTCAGCCAATTACTTTCAGGTATCTATTAGGTGTCTATATAATGTATCTGTATACTAGATATTTGAATGATCATTTCAGGCAATGGAGAGAGAGTCAGTACAATCGAGAAGACATAGTTCAGGTACCTAAGTGCAAGTTTAAACACCTTTTCTGATGTTGAAACCGTCTACCTTTCACAAGGTGTATGGGAGATCTGCACTTTTCTGGAGTGGTTGCTTGTGTCCAGGAGGAATAGCCCCAGGCATCATGAATGGTGCCTAAGTTGCAGCAACAAAATTGAGCATTGAAGTAGCTAGGGTGTGACCCTGCTAGCACAGTTTGGATTCTACTTTAGAAAGAGATGAATACCGTCTCCTCAGAGTATACTTCCTTAATCTCCAGAGTATATAAAATCTAAGTATCTTGTCTGTATATAAATGCTGCATGTGGACAACTAGATTTGGTTATCTACGTCTGTGGTTGAATTTCACTCAAACTTTTCAGAGTAACATGGGTTCATTTGACTTAAAATCAAATAGTAATATGCTTGTAAACATCAGGAAGCACTTCTTTACTGTGTGGGTGACTTTTCTGGCACGGCTTCATCAGAGAGGTTGTGGAGTCTCCCCACTTGGAGAGACTTGGACATGGTCCTGGGCAGTTTGCTCTGGGTGGCCCTGTTTGAGCAGGGTGTAGGACCACATGGCCTCCAGAGGTCCCTGCCAATCTCAACCATTTTGAGATTCTGTGATTCTGTACAGTTTAATCTAACTCATCTCTACAAACTTGAAAATGTACATATTTCAAAATTATAAACAACTACGTGATAACAAGATGTAAGTCTTGGCAACCTGTGCACTTTTCGCACCTAGAGGTAGTGAGATTGTCAGGACAGAACATCCCAATAACCTCACTGCAGCACACTATTTTATGTTGGCCAAATATTTCCTATTACAATTGTAGAATCATAGAATCATTTGGGTTTGAAGGGACTTTAAAGATTATCTAATTCCAACCCCCCTGCCACACATTAGATGAGGCTGCCCAGGGCCCATCCAACTTGGCCTTAAACACTTCCAGGGATGGGACATCCACAACTTCTCTGGAAAACTTGTGCTAGTGCCTCAACATCCTCAGAGTAATTTTTTTTTTTTTTTTTTTTTTTTTCCAATAGTATCCAATCTAAATCTACCCTCTTTTAGTTTAAAGCCGTTTCTCTTTGTCCTATCACTACACTTACTTATAGAGTCCCTCCCCAGCTTTCCTGTAGGGCCCCTTTAGGTACTGGAAGACTGCTGTAAGTTCTCGTTAGGGCCTTCTGTTCTCCAGGTTGAACAATTCTAAGTCCTTCAGCCTGTCTTCATAGGAGAGGCGCTCCAGCCTCTTGATCATCTTTGTGAACCTTTTATGTATCTAGTATGATAGGTCCTTGTCCTTCTTTTGCTGGGGGACCCAGAGCTGAATGCAGTGCTGCAGGTGGGGTCTCACAAGAGCAGAGCAGAGGGGGACAATCCCCTCCCTCTCCCAGCTGGCCATGCTGCTTTTGATGTATCCCAGGGCACCCTTGGCTTTCTGGGCTGAGCATACATTGCTGGCTCATACTGAGTTTCTCATCCACCAAAACCCCCAGGTCCTTCTCCTCAGGGCTGCTCTCAATCCATTCTCCACCCAGCTTGTATTAGTGCAAATAAACAAAACAAAAACACAACAACAAAAAATATTGATTCTGTCCATATTTTGTGCTATCAAGCCAGGTGCTTTTATTGGCCTTCGGGATTACAGGCTATGTTTTTAAAGTTTATTTGGTCCCCAGTTAGATCTCATTGGTCTGCTGTTTTAGGTTGTCTTCTCTCTCATTGAACAAATGACCTTAATAATGGATCCTAAAAGTTAGCATACATTGGATGTAATTAAACAGCACTTCAGTAAATGTTTTGCTATTCTGTTGAATCAGAACGCTCTCTGGGTGCTGGGGAGAGGCAATAAGGGTGAGGAAATGGATTAAATTGCATAGCTAGGAGTCCATCCATTGAGAACACAACCTAACCACACTTATTATGTTTCTCTGTCCATTATCTATTTCCGAAACCTCTTCAGCTGATCTCAGACCCTGGGATGGCTTATTTAGATAGTACATGATTTCAGGATATGCATAGGTGTGTACAGAATCCTTTAAAATAAAATATTGACCATCATCAAACTGATCTACCATAGAGCTAGGTTTTAGATAACAAACTATAAAACAGGGAATGCACATTTCTCTGAAAGTCATTGGAAACCAGGATGTTAGCTTTGACCTACAAAGACTCAGACAGGACAAGAATAGCTAATAAATCATCTCCTCTTCTGTCACGATCAATTGGAAGGAGGTATCCAGGCTATATCTACAGTGTGGGAAAAAAAAAAAAAAAAAAAAAAAAAAAAAATGGAGCAGATAACAGGCATTTTCTGCAAGGTGTTTCAGCTACAATGCTTGCTTTTCCAGGCTGCATTTTTTAACCAGCTAGACATTTTTTTCCCCTGTTATTATTATTATTTTTTCCCTTTGATGTTTTAAGGCTATAGAAGTTTTCTGATCCTTTGTTGATGTTATATTTTTTCATTTACAGAATAGATGCTCACAGCACAAGAAAGATATTGGTAATTTTAATCTAAGGTATTTGTATGAATGTTTTCCTCTGTCTGAGCAAAAGACTCCCTCGTGGTGCTAGGTAAACCCAGAGCTTGTCTCTATTTGAAGTAATTTGCCCTCCTTCCATCTTTGGTTCCGTGCAGATATCATGATGAGCCCAGGAGGAGCTAGTCACAGAATGGGGCTTTAACTGAGTCCACAAAGCAACAGGCAGGTGTGACACAAAGCACAAAGAAGCAAAGGAAGAGAAAGAGCTCTCCCTGTATGGCATTCTGCAGAGGCAAACATATCTCTGCCACAACTCTTGCTTCTTCGAGTAAACATGTTGACTTCTGCATCACCTTCTTACCCCACCTGTCCTTCTTGACTTCTTGTCCTCCCTTCAACCTGTCTAGCCACCCAGTTTGTCCTTTCAAAATTCTGTGCTGTGAGCCCTCTGGGGCAGCAACATCTCTTGTCTTGCTTGTACAAAGATACATGATGGGGCTCTAAAACTCTATATTAGTTTCTAGGTATTAAAAGAATAATAATAAATAATATTAAAAGCCATAACAGCTGCAATAAAACTTGCATTTATATGGGTTAGCTTGATGCACAGCTAACAAATCATTTAGGCTTTTAAATATATGTATATATCTACAATAAATAAGATGAATCTGCAGCTGGGAAAGAACTCTTATGTCTGTTAATTTTATTTATTTATTTATTTTTACTTATCTTTCTCCTGCATAAGGGATAAGAATAAGTTTGTGTTGCAAATTCCAGGCAGTTGATCTCTCTTCCATGACAGTTCTGCTATAATTCTCCTAATTTCAAGCTCCTGCTTGAAAAGGTAATAGTGAACGGCTTCCAGGCCATTTTTGCAGTCATCAACAGCTGACTCAGTTGTTTGTTTTCACAGATTTAAGATGTTGCATGCATAGTCAATCTCTTTCTCCATATATAATGGCTAGCATAGTCATCAAATCTTGATATTAACATAAGCATAAATGCTAAGGTTTTAAAGGTCCATATCATCACTGCAGCCCCAGAACTCGAGAGGGAGCTATATGCCATTGACAAAATCTTATCATCAACAGTTTTATATGATGCTTCTTACACCAGGAATAGTTGAACACACAAAACTAAACTCTAGAATAGTATACTGGTCATTAAAAGTTTTTTGAGCTAAGGAGGGATAACACGCAAAGGGCTGACCTCTGATAAGTAATACAAATACTTGACTCACTAATTAGGTATGGTAAATCACTGGCCATCATTACTGATATCAGCTCATACAGTTTGTTCTTTTCTATTTTTACCAGTGTTACTCAACAGGAATTTCCTCTGCAAGAATCAACAAATTCTACTGTGTAAGGCATATTTGTATTTTAAAGACTCTGTTGGGTTGACCTAGTATCATTATGCATCTGTTGAGTCTGTTCAAATTCCAAAAATGGCAAGCAGACATGAAATCAGTGTAATCCCTGGAAGAGCTGAGACTGTTTAGTCTAGAGATGAGAAGACTGAAGGAAGAAAGGATAATCATTTCCAAATATGCAGAAGAAGCCTTCAAAGAGAAAAGGAATGCAACTATTCTCTTTGTCCTCAGTGAACAGAATAAGAAACAAAGACTTAAACTGCATCAGAGAGGTCTGAGTGAAACTGCTGGGAGAGTTTTCTAAGTGGAAAGCAAAACAAAAAACTGGGTTGCTTAGCAGGCTGTTGCATTCCTCTCAGGTTTAGAGAAAGCCCCAAAACATTTGTCAGGAATATTCTTTATGTTATCAGGGAATTACTCCTTGAAAGAACTCTTTTACTCTATTTTCTACAATTCTTTCTTTTATTTTCTTTTATATTTTATTTTATTTTTTTCAAAAGTATTTCATCATAGTGATTGGACAAGATGACCTCCAAGGTTTCCTTCTAATCTCAACCATTCCATGATATCCGGTTTCTCAGTCCCAGTAATTGAGACATTTGGAATTGGTACTGAGAAATTTGGAATTAAGTTTTTTTAGTAGCAGTACATTTTTGCTAAATTTTCTGCAGGTTCTTACTATGCCATGAGACATAGCCTGATCAAACCCCAAAATCTCCTTTTGCTTTTAACCTGATATGCTGTCTACAGAAATGACAGCAGTTGTGCCTTTACATATCCTGAAAATAGACCCAACAATGATCTCAGTGACAACCACTGGGTAAGTAACGGTATTTGTACCAAAGTACAAAAGAATAGAGCCATAGATTTGCTATGGCTTTTATTGCTTCTGCTGTTGTTGATTCACAAATTTTGGATATATTTTTATGTTCCTTTTGTCCATCCATTTTTTAGTTAAAATTCTGATGTAATGGAGAAAAGTGGTAAGAATTGTTACAAATGGCTGGACTTTCAGATATCCATGATTTTCCTTGCTTGAATCATCACAATGCTGCTTACAACAATGGCAAACAACTTTCTCATACTTTTGTTGTGATGCTCACCCTGGCATTATCTTGTTGCAGTTGTGCTCTATGGGGGCAAGACAGCCTGGTCCTCGGAGTGAGAGCCACAGTAAAACATTTTTGTCAAGATACTTTATATACATTTAAAGCTCTAAACTCTCTGAATTCTCTTCTGCTATCCTCATTTCATGTTCCCAGGTCTCTGAAAATAAGGATGGTCTCACATGACAGCCCTTTTAAAGTAAATTCACTTAAGCAGATTCATTTACATTTTAAAGAAGGGTGTAGGAGGTTGTAATTAAAGAAAGAATTCTTAGTTAAAATTGTCCCATCTCACAATGTCTTGATCACTTCTTTCTAATATCTGACTACTGTGTTACCAATTCCTCCTTCTCTTTGACTCCCTGTGAAAATAAACCATACCAGAAGCAATCCTTTGGACTGATAAATGTGCAGGTTAAACTGTGTGGGTTTATATTCTGGCAAATACAACAACAACAACAACAAAGTCATAAGCCCACTTTTTATTGCACTGCAGCTCTCTTCTACCCATTCACATTTTTTTTTGGCAGTGTTTAGTTAAACTATACAACTGTGATTATCATAATACTGCTGCATTATTGTGGCACTCTAACTTGGACTGTGGTATCTAGGTATTTTACAAAAACTTAAATGGAAAATGATTCACATTGTCCTGGGGGGGGGGGGAGGCGGGGGAGTTTTAGCTTTTTACTTTGAAAGTATTTTTAAAATGAACATATTCAATGGCAACAGCTGTAAGTGAGAGGGGGAGGAAATCAGCTGAACATATGTAAATTCCAGGAATGTTTTGATGCAAATTTTAAGGATTTCTGTAGTGTTTTTATTATGTTAAGTCATTGCTAAAATTGAACTTGGAAAACATGTGATATAAATTGGAAATCACCTTGAAAGAGCAATGAGCCTACTTTGTTTGAGATTTTTAAGTGTCTCATTAAATGTGTGTTTCTTGGTATCAAGTCTGGATTGCATAGGAAGCAATGGTATGAAAAAAGCCACGGTGTGTTTCAGGCTATGAAATCACTAACATCACAGTGACATTCTTACCTTTATCAATGTGCATTGATAAGAGGTGCATAATTTATAGACAAAATTAAATATTTTGCAACTACTTCAAACATTCAGAATTTCAAATGCTGAACCATCACCAAAAGATTAAGCACTTTCCTCTTCGTTAGAGAGTACTTTGCTACATTCTGCAATGTCATGCTTGAGCTATTTGAATTCTGTTGTGTTTAACAAGGTTCAGACAATTCATTTTCTCTCAGGATGGTAAAATGTATACAGTGTCATTTTTGTTGTAATTCCCTTCCATAATTTTCTCAGTAATTTTTTTATTGGAATGCTCATTGAAAATGGGACCATTAAATGTAGTGTAAACATTTCTGAATTGAGATGTTAACATTTAAAAATTGCCTCATTTCTGTTTAATGTGTTTTGCTGTTTTCCTTGCCTAATTATCATTCTTTTCAATATTTATGTTAACATGACCTTTCTCTGACTGAATGGCTGTAACTGCTTCTCAAGTACTTATAGCATCATGATTTTTAAATTAAATTATGTTGTTGTGGAAGAGATTGCAATGCAGTCCATGGAATAATGGGGAAAAGAATAAGTTTCTGTTAGTCCCAGAATCTGAAAGTAGTAATAACGTTTATTGGTTCACTCATCTAATCAATGCAACTGTACCAGAGGAAGTATGACTTTGTTTCTTGTTCGTGATTAGAAACATTCCAGTAAATTTAATGCTAGCCAAAATTGTCAGATTGACTAGCTGTGAAAGTTTGTTTAATGTTGTAAAATGTTTATTACTTTTATTTATTATCCCTTCATCCTGCTGACAGAATTAAAGTTGCAGCATGGGTTCAGATTGCTCATAGGAACAGATCACACAAATATAGGCAGTAAGATTTGGCTCTGCATCTTGAATTTTCAGGTCAATGTTATTCCACAGCCAAAGACTACTCTTTTGAAATCTGTGAGGTCTGAGGGTGCAGCATATGAAATAATAAGCAAATGCAGAATTTTCTTTTAAACACTGGGATGTGTTTACTTTACTTTCTTTATATCTTTCAGAATATGTTTCAGTTTATCTGTAATTTAAGAGTAAGGACCAGAATATCATTTCTGTTTCACCATGAAAGGTTTTCTTGTATACCCAGCTTCCCAAATGTTTTCTTCTTCCACCCAGAAAAGATTACAACTTTCCCCTCGCCACGCTCTCCTCTTGTCCTTTTGGAGATGGCTGACAGTGAGTGAGAATAGAGTGAGCTTAAAGACAGGAATGACATACATTAAAGGAGAAAGTGGGAAGGAAGTAGAGCACTCAAAACTAAATAGGATATAGAACTTTAGGATTTTAAATTAACTTTTGAAAATTGAAACATATGAATGAAATTAAAGAGAAAGTAAGACTAAAGTAATGACTACATAGAAAAGAGATATTAACACTAAAAGGAAATAGCTCCTGAGCAATAGGAAAAGGAAAAACAGGTAGACTGTCACTAATCAACAAAATATTGGTGTAGACTTATGACTCCTTAAATCTATTTGGCATAAATATGCAAAATAGAATTACCAGAACTGGCAGCTCAGTCAACAAGCTCAAACTGAGTCCATAAGCACTGCACAGCACAAAGAGATGTTGAGACCTTCAAGGTCTTCTGTCCTCAGGGGTGGGCTGACTGGATATATTTTGAAGCCATACTTTCTGCAGAGTTTACTTGGACTGAATTCCTTAGTGGAACTGAGATTGAATTTTTCCTCTGCATGTGACATACATATCCTCTCCCGGTTCACTTTCTTTCCCTTTTTGAGACATTGGTGAATAAAGAGAGAATAGGGCCAAGAAGAAGCAAGAGGCATCTCGAGGCAAGTTTCCGTAGATGAATTGCGTGCCCTACATAACTGCAAAATATCCACGTGAAAAAGATAACAATGAATGAACTTGTCTTGACAAGCAGGTTTCAGGTTGCCTGAAGTCCGTAACACTAATGCGGCTTCTCCACCTTTCCTTCCTCCTCTTCACGTTTGGCCAGGTAAACAGTAAACACTTAGTTTCCATAGAGGATGCACTAATGGCTTGCAAAACGGGGTAGCTCAATTTGGCACCCTGTACCACAGTAGGTGAGCAGCTAGAGTTAAACAAGGCAGGGTCACTACTGAGAGCTTTGGAAAAATAGCACAAAAAGAGGAGAAAGGAAAAACAGAGAGAGAAAGAGAGAATACAATCATCTTTTTATGGGAAAAAATGTCAAACTGTCATGTTAGTCTCTGCTGAGACTCTGAGTGCTAACGGTTGCCAGGGCAACTGTTGTGCCAAGCCTCAGCACTTATGTATTTTTTCCATTGATAATTGCTAATGTGAACAAGTGCTGGCTTGCACTTTACACCTGCCTGGCTTGTAAGTCTACCTTAATTGGATGTGTCAAGATTGAGGAAAAAGTAATCTGCCCTTTCAAGACAAGTGACAGGTAGATGAAGTGTTGCTTAGGCCTTTACTGTAACAATTTTGCTGACAAAATTACTATGAATTGTCTTCCCTCAGCGCACATATACTGCCTTTGTTTACCAAATTGAGAGTTTAAGCTTCACGGTTCATTATAGAAAATTATGCTATAAAGTTTTTTAGCAACACCTTGCTGCTGTTGGATGAAATTCTTCTTTTACCCCCAGAGTTCAAAGTAAATTGCTGGATCATGTATCATTTTATAAATACATATGTATATATCTATATGTGAAAACAGTCTTTCAAAGTGATGTAGAGAAGTAAGAAAAAAACAATGTTGTAATATATATGTATTTATTCAATGTGTAATTGACTGTGGTTTAAGTAAATAGTCGTAAATAAATGTCCTGGTGGAAGAGTAAGATACAAGGAAGAATAAGACATGATGAAGACAATAGGAAGAGTTATATTAAAAGTCTTGAGCTGGCAATCTGTACCACAGTCTCAGAAGTGATAAGGGATTTTGGAGCAGTCGGTGGTGTTTGGTTGTCCAATTCAACATATTAACATATTTCATATGACTGCCTTGTAGAAACTCTAGAAAGAGGGCCTAGAAAGAGGGACTTTTTTTTTTTTTTTTTTTTTTTTTTTTTTTTTTTGGTCTTAATGAGATTAAAGAGCAACTATGCTCAGTTCCTATTTGCTTTTCAAAGCGGTGTCATGTCTGGCTTGTTCCACTGCTGAGTGTATTCACTGTGTAAAACTCCATTTCTTTGATGTTGATTTCCCAATGGTATTAAATGAAGTTTCCTGAAACCAATATGCCAGAGAGAATTAATATATGAATAATACATAGTGCTTATTTTAGCACCTTTCATTGGAAGACCTCAAAGAACAGCACAGAAGATACCAGAGATTACCTTATACCCATTTTAACAAGAAAGAGGTCCAGTGATGTATACTTGCCCAACACCTCACACTCCATCAGTGGGGGTAGAAATAGGAAAAAAATATCTTACTTGACCAGAAGATTATCCTAAAAACTAGACAGCATCAGATCTATCAGTAATTCAAATTGCATAACCAGTCTTTTGAGTAATAGCAAAGGTTTCAAATGTGTCTTTTTATTCCTATGGGGTTGACGGGATTAAAAGGCTGCAAGTGTGAGGCAGAGCACAATTTGCCAATCTGTTTGGCAAGACAAAAGTGAAATTGGTGAAATCCAAAAATGTGCTCCATAAAGCATTGTAAACTCGAGGTAGTGATTTCCTATCTGGAAACACAGTGGCCTCATAGGAATATTATTTTTGCTAAAATATTTAGACTAAGAGTATAGAAGACAGAGGCTTCTGAAGCTGCACAGGAAAGCAGGGGATTTATAACACCTTCTTTAGGATTCTTTTAATCTGTGTCTTCAGTGATATTCATTTACTTATGTAATTCTGCCATGAGATTGACTCATTGGTCTAAATTCTGTCCTCATATTCCTGCCTGCTCACACTTGCATAGAGATGAGAGCAGCTGGAGTACACAGCACACAGCAGTAATTGAGAGCAGCATGTGGTTCCTAGAGTTGGTAAGACCCAACCCATACGGAAGCATTAAGCAGATGATCTTTTACTAGTAGTTCCTGCATATAGTAGTCTGTGATTTCACATTATTGATAATTAATGCTGATCAAGGTTTAGGAGTCTATCAAAGTTTACCATGGTATGAAATAGAGTTGTTGTTGTTGTTGTTGTTGTTGTTTTCCTTATTACACTTTCTAATATAATCAGAAATTTGATTCACTTTACAGTGAAAAAAAAAAAAAAAAATGACCTAGATTTTCAGCTTCACCACTGAGTTGCTTATAGAAGCTTCTGTAATGGTATTTATCCACTAATGATTGTGACTAAAATGGATCAGGAAGAGTATAATATTATGGAGAACTGCAATGCAATAGTAAATGTTGATCTGAATATGAAGAAAAATAAATTGCAAAAGTTCAATAAAGAACTTATTTTAGTTTGCACAACAATCAGAAAATGAGTTATGATACTTTTAATCCTCATTATGGGCAAAAGCACTTGGACAGTGTAGAGTGATCTATTTTAATTGCATTTTATAGGTATGAACCTGCAAACATCACAACACAGATAACAAAATAGATAGGCTTTAACTTCAACATATGCTTGAGAAAGGTGAAGTTACAACCTAGAGATGTAAGCTCTATTCAACTTCACAAAGAGAACTGGGAAAAAAAATAATTAATTAATTAAAGCAGACCAAGAAAATGTACTTCTTTCCAGTGCTGTGGTTGCCTGGGGCTAGTATTAGCCCTTTATCCAAATTCATGACGCTAAAATGGCACAAAAGGGGCACAATATCTTCCAGACTCCTCTTGCAGCTGGTTGGATGAAGTTTTCTACATAGCTGAAGCTTACAGGTGAATAATTTGAAATGTCACTTGAGGCAATTTGCCATGTAGTCTCAGGCAAACTTGTTGGTATTTTTGTTAATTAATTTCATAGTGCAGAGCAATAGTGACATACCATGCCATAGGCCAGATGATTAGATTTGTTTTGTTTTGTTTTGTTGTGTGTGTTTTTTGTTTGTTTTTTGTTTTTTGTTTTTGTTTTTTTCTCCTATTGACCTTCCTATTTTCCTGTCTCCTGTAAATTATCCAGTGTATTGGACTTACATTGCAAGATTTTGGTAGCAGGGGAGCTCCAGGGTCACCTCTGTGTGCAGAGACCAGCAGCTGCCCCATGTCAGATCAGAACTAGCTCCAGAAACCTCCAAAAGGGATCTGCTGCTGGCAGAGCCACAAGTGATATTGGTTGTACCTCTGGGAGAGCACAGTTAAGAATGGGGAAAAGCAACTGTGCTACAGCAGATGGGAGAGAGAGCTGAGAGAGAAGCAGCCCTGCAGCCCCCAAGGTGAGGGGGGCAGGAGGTGCTCCAGGCATGCAGCATAAGTTCCCCTGCGGCCTGTCGAGAGGCCCCTGGTGGAGCAGGCTGTGTCCCTGCAACCCATGGGTCCCACATGGAGCAGATCTCCACGCTGCAGCCTCTGGAGGAGCCCCTGGTGGAGCAGGTGGGTGTGGCCTGGAGGAGGCAGCAGCCGGTGGAGAGCGACCGAAAGAGCAGGCCCTTGGCCAGAGCTCCAGCCCATAGTGGAGCTTAGCTGCCAATCAGTATGAAGACATCAAATACACTCAGGAAGGATCACCATCTGAGGTTGCAGATGTGGTGAGCAGCCTGGGGTATGCAACTCCCCCAAGCAACTCCCTGGTTGCTTGGTTGCTGTGCAGAGTTGGAGCTTCAGTTTTGCCCCAGGACCTCATGGCAAGTACCTTTTTTTTTTTTTTTTTTTTTTTTAAATCAGTCATGGAAGACTGGAATCAGAGAGATCTAAGAGTCATGAAAAGTGATCATTAAATGAAAACTCCATGTCTACAGCATGAAACATGACACATTTGTTTCTTCCTTTTCCTTACAAGTATATATGTTAAAATGTTCATCATGTACTGCAGTCTGTCTTAAGTGAGCACCCTGTCATCTCTCACCTGTAAAAATATAAATTAGAACAATTCATGTTGTTTCTTTTTGTACTAAGGAAATAGCAGCAAAGCAACTTGACAAGAAGTCTACCTGGGGAAAGGGAGGGGATGACTGAAGTTGCCCGTGATTTCCCTGGTGGTTACTGCTCCAAACTTGCCAAGAAGCTTCACCAAGGAAAGGGCTACCTTAGGAAGGGGACAAAGAAAGATCCAGGGGGATAGAATGAGATCAGAGGCTGGGTATAGGTGTTTGACACTTTTCTGAGTGCTTAAATTCAGCACTGAATATAGGCATTTTGTTTTTGTATGAAGATGGGATTGTTCTCGCATGTTTGCTTTTATATGTATAAGCAAAGTTTCATCCCTCCTGTAACTCCTATACCAAATGAATATGAATTTTCAGAAGGGACCATCTTGTGTTCCAGGGAGGACTCCATGACTGCAGCTACAGTCACAAGAAGTTTAAGCAGCAGTTTTTGAAGTTACTAAATATATATATATATTTATATATATATATTTCTCAGCTGCTCTGATAGAAAATTTTCTCTCGCTTTATTTTTCATCTTTTCTAGCTCCAAACCCATGTCAAGAAATTAAATTTTCTCTTAGTAAAAGAACAGCATTCTCCCCCAAGTGCTTATAATTTGCAAGTGTCCGTTTTATTAGCTAAACTTTAGAACTGTTCACTTATTAACATTAAACTGGTATGCAGCCATGTAGTGCCTGCAGTGTGAGAAAGAGCTAAGGTCAAATTTTACAAGCAAGTCAAAAGACAAAAGCACTGTCACAGGAGCATAGGGGAAAATATAAGGGTAGGAATTAAAGAAGGAATGCCTAATAGATTCATGACTCGATTTGACTCTTTCATTCATATTAGTGCAAGGTAGAGTAAAATCACTGAAATCTATGATGGAAGAAATATCTGAGTGTTCCTTTCAGGTACAGACTTCAGTCACAGTGGCTTAATAAGTATCACCTTTTGTTTTAGTTAAGCCCCATAACTATAAGCATTTTCAGCTGTAGTCATGCTGAATACAAAGTGAAGATATTTTAGCTAAATTACCTTCTTCTAATTTTGAAGTTTTTCATTAACCTGCAAGTAGAGGAGAGCTCAAAATCATGCAAACAGTAATTCAAAACAACTCAACTGATAAGCTGTAACTCATTAAATCATTATAACTCCAACACATTCATAAGTGTGTGACTTGTCTAGGATTTGTGTTAGGGCAAGATAAGTAATACTTTTTATTGAGATGGTTTTCTTGCTTACATATTTTTCTAAATGTTTCATTGCATCTTTTCAGTAATGAGTAAAAGAATTCAAGCCAATAACCATATAAAATCTGGTAGAAAGAAATTGGAGCCCTCAGGAAAGAGGGTTTGTATGAGGGAATGTATATGCACGTATAATATATTAGTAGTATCTTAGCATATGGCTGTATCAAGGTTGTTGTTTTTTTGGTTGGTTGGTTGTGTTTTTTTGTTGTTGTTGTTGTTTTATTTTTTGTTTGGTTATTTGGTTGTTTTGGTTTAGTTTTTTTTGGATCTATTCAGCCAACCCAGGTCTTGAGACTACTACTTTGAACAAGTAATCACTTGAGACAGACATGATTCATACATGCAGTCTAAATATGAAGAACTCAGCTTAACATCTTTAAGCAAGTAAAATTTTGATGCAATAAGTTCATAAATTTAAGAAGAAAACAAAATATTGGCATTTTTTTTCTGCTGAAGAAAACGTTTCTTCCAAATACATTTTCTCTTGTTAATCTTTTTTGCCTTCATTGCCATTTTATCAAAGGCTAAGGCAACATGGAGGCTTGCCCCTTTAAGTGTGAAGGACAGTCCCCAAAACTTCAGTGACAAACACTGCCACTGTAAATTGCAGCTGCTGCTTTTTCCTGGCAGTTTGTCATTTAACTGTCACTGCCCAGTTACAACAGCCTGCTGCCTAATGCACAGCAGCTGGGAAACAGGGACAAGAAGCAGGAGCCAGCTTCTTGAAGAAGTCTCCTTTACCTGTGATTGTATATGGTATGAACAGTGTAAGTTGCTTTTAGAAAATTACTGAAGATAAAACATCAGGAGAGTTAGGTCTAAGGCCAAATCCCAGATCATATTTATGTTCAGAGTCAGCAGTATAAAAATCTCCCATTTTAGCCTCGTAGAACAGCAGTATTTGGTGATCAGATAACTGAGTATCATTTCTGGGACTTTTTAGGAAGCTAAGATTTTTAATGATTTTGACTCCACAGATAGTCAAAACTAAAAGACTAGGTTCTGCTGTGCAAATTTCAAGGAAAATCATAAATGTTGTCCAGAAATGAGTGATTTCCCTGTCCTTATCTCAATCCTTAAGCCTTTTTCATCATATTTTCTCCCCCTTTTTCTTTGAGGGGGTGAGAAAGTGGTCTGGTGGACTTCCTCTACCCAGCTGGGTAAAACCACCACACGTATTTAATGCAGTTAGCTAGAATATGGAAAGCGAAGTTAAAAACTAAGTCTGTAGACAGGTGAGTTTATGGTACTCAGTCTCTGTGGGCCTAAATTCAACAGTTGATTGCTCATTGACTTGCATCTACAACATTTACTCAGTAGACAAAGAAGTCAGAGAATGATCTATGTTCCACCTTCTTTTGCACTCATAAATCTCCAAGAGTATCCAGGAAAATGGTGAATCAGATCTTCAGTTTCTGTATCATCTTCTATGATGGTTTAACAGTATTTGAAGATGCAGTGATATCAGAAGGGTTTAGGTTTTACAGTTCCACTCCTTATTTCCATCTTAAATATATGTATATATGTATATATGTATATATAGTTATATTTGTGTATATACACGTATGTGTATGTTTGTTAAGTTTCCTATTCTGGAGTGGATGGAGTATCTTTGTTGTCCTGGTGGGAAATGTGATGAGTAGCAATAGTGAACAGTCATATTTCAAGATATACTTTTAAATATAATTATGTACAGTTATGTATACAAGGACCAGTTTTTGTTGTTGTTGTTTTGTTGTGTTTTTCTTTAATTGTATATAACACTAATTCAATGTTTTGGCTAAGGAACATGGACTCGCAGACATTACTACAGTTCAAATATTTTCATGTATATTATAGTTTAATGTAGTGTATTTAAAGAATATATATATACTAAATTGTGTGAATTACAGGTAAGAAGATCTAAAGATGTAAAACAAAGATATAAAAAGGTTATTTGCTAAAAACTGTTTTAATCAGTGACACAAAAAGGACCTTCACTCCTGCTGCATTGTCTTCTCAGCGTAGCATTCACTAAATGATTCACAGGGCTATGGTCTCCTCACAGAACATATAATTAAACTCCTTTCTTTTTCTGGCTGTGAATATGACTTTGGTATTATTTTCTAATTCCAGTGAGATAGAAGAGCAGCATATTGTCTGAAATTATGGGACATTTTTCATTTATTTATTAATTTATTTATTTTTTAGGATGGATATATTTCTTGGCTCAAAGAAATTGTTTGTTCTCTGCTTCTGAGACATTGGTGAAAAACTGTAATTAAGGTAAGAAAGAGATAACTTCAAATTTTGGACAATTTCATAGTCTTGCAGACTCTTCTAGCTTGACAAGTGGTGACTGAAATTCTCTTTCTCTACTTACTTATTTATATTTAATTTATAAACTCAGGTTATTTTGTTGCATTTTTAATGTTATAAAGACTTTGTTGTTACAGCAGCTTATTTAGTTATAACAGCACCTGTGGGCTTTTTTGGTTTGTTGTCAGAGATGCCATCACGGATTTAAATTTTAGCAGCCTGCAGGAAGAGATTGCCTTTCTACAGAAAACAATTCTTTTTGTAAAGAAATTCACCCTGCAGGAGTTTTAAGGCCTCAGGATCTAAATCTGGATTTTGAACACTCTACACTTGGCATAAAATTTGAAAATCAGCTATGTAACCCTTAGCTCAGAGAAAATAAGACAGGAGATTTACAGGCTTTTGATTCCCCTCTGCCCACTGTCTCCCATCCCCCCAAGAAAAAAGATAATTTAAGGATTTTTAAGGATTGATTGTTTGCCTTGTTTTCCACTGAGATGTCTTTTCTTGTGCATCTTGGCTTTGAATAGGTAATGTTCTTGTATTGAGATGAAATTATACAGTTCTTTCTGGAGACATGGAGTCATAAGCTTAGGGTTGCATCATTTTAAAGGAGAGGATTGCATAAATATCAACAAAACCCACTGAGAATGGATCTATCTATCTCTTGTAAGTGCTTTTGCGAATCCTTGCTCTAAGCAACAATGAATCAAATCAAATGATGAAATCTAAGATAAGCACAGGATTGATGGGAGTCCAGTACTTGGAAACAAATGGATTTACCAACCTCTTCTACCGTGTGTGAAGGGATTACCACCAATGTGTACAGCATGGAGTCAGTCTAACAGCCTGCTCAGTCTTCTGTATAAATCATCTATATCTATGGTTTGCAGTGCATAGAGGAAAAATATTTAGGAAGATCGCACGTAATTATACATACATATAAAAACAATTCACCACTATGGAAAAAAAGGAATACATAGAGATATCTAATGTTTGACCAGACCTTGACAGATTACTTCTCCCCTGGAAACACAGAATGTTTGTCTGTTTTCAAGCAAATCTTATAGATTTAAACTTTTTACAGCAGAATTAATGAGATCTGTGTTTTTCTATCTGCTCTTGTCTGGGATCAGCTTCTCCAAGTGGTGTTGACATGCTTATCATTATTATATTTATCAGTGTCCAATCACAAGTTCATTAAGGTTTTGGCTGCAAAATAAAGCAATGGAGTTTTTGTAAAATTTTGGTCAAGAAGTTTTTTATCACTCTTCATCTACAATCTACAATCTAAAGTTAAGTGCGTATAACTACATTTAAATGTCAGCAGTATACACTCTATATTAATCTATATTAATATGAACGTTAATAATATTAATAGAACAAATATGTTACAGAAACTTGCAGACAATTAGTTTTTTCCTTATTTAATTGCAAATTAAATCCTCAGTAGTGCAATAGCCAGAAAAACCCTGACCTTGCCCTTTGAAATTTCTGTGAGGACGTTCAAAAGCCTTTGGCCAAGAGCATGTTGTATTCTGGAAATGCTCCCCAAAATTCAGGAGCATGTTCTGTGTTTAAAACAACACTGTAGTGTCTTTACCCACTATTTTCAAGATTTCATTTTTGCTGTACTGTTATGTTATTGTGCTTAATTGGTCATATTCCATTAAATCTTGAAGTGTAACTTGACTTGATTGATGAAATTTGACAAATTATATCCAAGATCTAACCCAAGCATCCCAACAGATGTTAACAGATGCTGAGAATTTTTCACTCTTACTGTATACTCCAAATTCTATGCCTCCACTACAGATGATGTTTCTATATTCCTGTGTGAGTATGTAAGCAATCATGCTTTCTTGGAGTAAATCCATGGCTACTGAATTATCAGTTCGTAACAGGATTGTGCTATCTGATAATTTACATGCAATGTGTGAAACATAAGGCTTGCATAAGAAACAGCCTGGCTAGCAGGTCCAGGGAAGTGATTGTCCCCCTGTACTCGGCTCTGGTGAGGCTGCACCTCGAGTACTGTGTTCAGTTTTGGGCCCCTCACTACAAGAAGGACATGGAGGTGCTTGAGCGAGTCCAGAGAAGGGCTACAAAGCTGGTGAAGGGTCTAGAGAACAAGTCTTAGGAGGAGCGGCTGAGGGAGCTGGGACTCTAGCCTGGAGAAGAGGAGGCTCAGGGGCGACCTTATTGCACTCTCCAGGTACCTGAAAGGAGGCTGTAGCGAGGTGGCAGTTGGTCTGTTCTCCCACGTGCCTGGTGACAGGACGAGGGGGAATGGGCTAAAGTTGCACCAGGGGAGGTTTAAGTTGGACATTAGGAAGAACTTCTTTACTGAACGGTTGTTAGGCATTGTAATAGGCTGCCCAGGGAAGTGGTTGAGTCACCATCCCTGGAGGTCTTTAAAAGATGTTTAGATGTAGAGCTTAGGAATATGGTTTAGTGGAGGACGTGTTAGTGTTAAGGCAGAGGTTGGACTCGGTGATCTTGGAGGCCTCTTCCAACCTAGACTATTCTGTGATTCTGTGAAACTGGAAATGGGGTTTTGAGTATAGATGTATCAAAGCATCACTCTGCTTGATTTTTATGTTCATTATAAAATCTTTACACCAGGGTACTATCAACTTATTGGACTTACATTACTAAGACTAATCACAGACTTAAATCCATCCTTTTTAGAATATACCAGCTTATTCCTTTCAAGTAACATTAACTATAAAGGTTGTATTTGTAGCCAGGAGTTCGAGTGGCAAACTGTTATTACTGTGAAAGAGAGAGAAAGCCAATTCTGCAAGCTCATGTTTAGCAGGACCTGGAATGAGACCTTTTAGAAGTACAAGAATAGAACAAAATGTATTTTTAATTGTAGGATAAGAGTTGGAACTGCTTTTTTGCTAAAAAATAAAATAATAATAATAATGATAATCATAAAATCATATTTGCAAGAAGTGAAACATCAGAGATTAATAAGATGCTGATTTCAAAGAGTGGTTAGAAAGTAAATGGATGTAAATGGTAAAATGGATGTAACCTCTGGGGTTAGAGCATAGTCTCTGCCTGCCCACCTGAAACAGCTAACACACAGCAGATTCATACAAACTATGGGTGATTATGCCCCTAAAGCCAGAGCTTAAGTTAGTCCTTCCTTAAGAAGTAAATTGGTACTGAATATGGAACTAAAATAACATGATCCCCCCCAAAAAAAAATTAAAATTAAAATAAATCTGACTTCAAACAAAACCTTATTTTATCCTGGTAGAGACTATTTAGAGGATTTTGAGTGATTAGAATGGATTCAGCCTTAAATAGAAAAAAATGTATTCAAGCCTCAATATGTTTTACTGCCAGGCTTCTGCAGACCCTGTATCCTGACCACAGCTGTGAATGAAGGCATTGATTTTTGCTAGAGGCAAGGCTAGGCTAAGCTAGGCAAGGAAACACAGCCTTTGTCATATGGACCCCACTTGAATGTGACAAAATATAATAAACACGTGTGAGAATTTGGATTTATTACCCAATATAAATAAAAGATAAATCATCAAATTAAACCTAATGGTATTATTAGACATCCAAGTTATTTGAGTCTGTTTAACAGAAGATACGAGTTTATTGGTTCTACTGCTGGTGAAATGTACAAAAAAAAGGGAAAAAAAAAAAAGAACAACAACAAACAACACGTTTTCTTCATGAACAGAAGCAAACAAGTTTACATGGACTAGATAGAGTATGTTAATACTACTCCTTCTAGATCTAGTATCTATTTTAATGAAGCTATAGATAGTATATATCATTCAGGTACTGTCAGAGGAACAGAAGTGTCCTCTTCTGGGAACGTATTGTTTGAATATATCTGTCACTGGATTCCGTCTGGTCCATTACAAAACAAAGCATGTAACACTTCAGAGATATTTATTCTTAGTTCTTCCTAGGGAGGCTGATGAGGCCTTTGACAGGATGGGACAATATGACAGAGGAAAGAAACGGAGCAGGTTCACTGTCTTCCAGGATACCTTTCTAACCTTTCTTCTGCAAGAGTGATCTCCTATAAACTTGTGAATTAACTTACCCTAAACCACAGACTGATATTTGGAGCACAGTCTCAACAAAAGCCTGGTCATCACCATGACTTCTGACTTTGGCTGTTTTATCTCTCTGAGCTATAAAGCAAGAAAGGAACTTGCCTGAGTGAATATGTAACTGTTCAACACAGCTTTGTTTGCTGTCCAATAAACTGTCATTCTGTAATCATTATCTGTTTATCAAGAAAAAGTTGTTATCATGTTAATATTGTTTACGCTCACATTATGGATTTCACTAGCTGGATGCAAAGAGTCTCTTCTAAATGTATTTCACATATTAGGGCCAAAAATATTTGTGGGCATTGTGCCCTATGAAATTAAGCAGATGCTCTTTCAGAGGTTTTCCAAAGGCTAATCATGACCCAAAGGGAATGGACAGGATACGGTGTCATGGTCCTTCCCACACCAGTCAACAGAGGGGACTGTGCATACTGATAGCATTGTGATGACTTGGCAAGGGAAATGTAGATGGAACCATTCTCCATGATAAAGTGCACCTTATTTTAAACCCAGAAGCTTCACAAAATCATGTTTACTTTAGCGTCAAAATCATCCTAGGCTTTTAGAGAGGGGATAGAATTTTCTGGGAAATGAAAATGTATATAGTATTGAATGAAATAGAAATGGAAAAAAAAATAAAATAAAAAAATAGATGTTTTGTTAAAAGAAGCCATTTCATCTGAAGTTGAAGTATTCTCAACACTCTTTCCCTAACAATTTCATTATCAGTTTTTCTTTATTTTCAGTCAGAGTTTGGAAAAACATAAACATTTTCTGTGGAGCAGAATTTGTGCTGTATTCAACTCTGATCAATAACATTTTTATCAATACTGCCATAAGTTCAGATTTCCTTTTCTAATTTTGCTTGTGATTTCCTGGATTAAACAGGCATCAGGATGTCCTAGAAGTGGACCAGTCTCGAAGGACTGGACCAAACCTAACTCAACCCAACCCAACCAGTTTGTGGGTTTACATGAGGAAGCTGGTTGCCTGGACTCTTTCTAAAGTGACAAGAGAGAGAGTTCAGGTGTGCTGAAAGAAAACATTTGACTCTATGTAAAACAGTAATTTCAGAAAATACTGAAAAAGATGATCAAGCCAATCCCTTATTCAGCAAACCTTCAGGTACATTGTAGTGGACTCAAACTTTTTGCTTCTTGGTGAATAAGGAAGGAATAGTGAGGCACAACTTGGGGGATGGCAGCCAAATCCAGGTTGGATAAATAAAGGGTTTTGGAGAATTTTGATGTTGTTTGCTTGTTTTTATGTTTTGATGTTGATGGTTGTTTGGTTGTTTTGTGTTTTTTTTTAATCCTATTTAATTTTTTGGCTATTATCTGAAATGATGATTTCAGCTGTGGCAGGACAGCAATCTAACTAGTTTTGTGGTTTTTTTTAAACAGAACTAAACGTAGACATTACTCCAGAAAAACAACATTGTTTATTGGTGGTGTGATAAAACCTAAGAGCACTTCAGAGCAACTAGCAAACCATCAATCCAGATGACTGGTGTATTTATCAACCTCAGTGTAGCAGGCCTATCATTATTTCTTCCATTGCTAAATATCTACATCATTATTTTCTAACAGTATCAAGAATTTAACTTTGTGAACAGTTAGTTCTTTTTATTTTCCTACATTAGTTATATAACAGTAGCATCATAAATAAATTATTTACAATTACTTAATTACAATAATTAGTAATTCGTTCTATATATATTTAGCATGTCAGCTAATCAAATCACAATATATGTGTAATGGCATTGTCTTCTTTGCTTTTCATATGAAATTATTGTATAGATGAGGGAAATATGATTATATTATACTAAGATATGCTATATTCTCTTTTATTCCTTTGTTATACAATGGAAGAATTCAAAAGTCTTCTTAGCATACTTTCAGAGGGAATTTTTGTTGTGCTTTCTTTTGACAATCTTCATTCATATCTTACTTAATTCTGACGATAGCTTGAGTCATAATTTTCTATACTTAAGCAGATGTGGAGAACGGCAGTATCAGATCAGTATCTGGAACCAGATTCATTATGTGTGTGCCCACAAAAAGAGGGATGAAGAGGACATCTCTTTTGCCACATTTGTACTTTCTCTCAACTCTTTAAAGTTCAAGAAATGTTATTCTGGTACACAGTCTAAGGTTAAGATGCAAAAATCAACTTTTTCTAGTGCTTATGCCTCCTATTTTCCTGACTAAAATTTGAATATTTTCATTATGCTGTTTCATGGTGTAATTGTTAATAACTATTGGTATTTTCATGGTGCAGTTGGTAAATTATTACTACAGCTGATACAGTTAACCAGGATAAGAATGTCTATCTACTCAGATATTATTGAGCTGTGGGACAAATGATATAGTTTCTTCCTTCTGAATTCCAACAGCATACTATTCTAACAGGTATTTAACAAATATTCTTCTTCTTGTCAAATGAAGCTCTGATGAATGGAATTGTTATTTTGGTAAAAAGTTATAAAGATGCACTGAGTTATCTGCTATGAAAGAGAAAATATTAATGCTATTGCTACCTGGTAAAAACAATCAGGTTTCTAAGGCCCATTTATTTCCTTGTGTGTCTGTGATGAGACAGGAGAAGGTGATAGCTGCAGTTAAAGTTACAATGTAGTTCATAAATACAGTTTGTTTGGCAATAATATTTCTGTTTTGTTGTTGTTGTTTTTCCCTTTCTAAAAAGGGCAGCTTCTTCCTGACTTTCTGATTTGGGGAATTCTTTATTCTTTAAAGTACTTGCATGATGATAGGACCCATAACTTCACTCTGGCAGATGATGTGTTTCAGAGGACTGTGCTTACTCCAAAGCAAGGTACTCTAAAGCTATTTGCAAGATAGCTAAAAGTACACACTCTGGTTGATACTGGACTCAAAGATTTGAAATCATCTTGGCTTTGAACTGAATTCCTAAGAAAATATTAGTTGGAAAACCCAGGTGCCATGCATGTGAGACCTCACTGAGATTTTTTCACTCAGTTTTTTTTTTCCTTTTGTCATTATATTATTTGTTGTGTGAATTTCCTACAAAAAGACATGCTTTGACTACTTACTTTTACTTTTGCCATCTTCAGTATCTATCAATGAAAAAGTTAAATAATTTTTTCCTTACTTATAATTAAGATTACACATTATGCTTATGCTGCTGTATTTTTTGTCTCAGAACGTGGAACGTATTTATATGTAAAATAAATTTTCAGGCACAGTTGGAAAATCAACATCTCTAAGGCTGATTCCCAGCAAGTAATTTAGGTACAGGAGGCTAGCATTGCAAGACAGCAGGATGGTCTCTACTGGATAATGCTGGGCACAAATATTCAGGATACTAGCATGGTCATTCTTGGTCCTGGTGCTCATACAAGCTCTGCACCACACTGACATGTGTCAGACATCTTTGGGGCTAACCAGCACATGCTCTTATATGTCGGTGTTATAATTTCCCTAACCAGCCTGTGCCTAAACTTAGAGGCACAACCTCTTACCTTTTGGACACCCTGGAGACTTGCTTCTCAGCTGTTCCTAAAAATCCACTTTAAGGACTCCTTGCTGTGATCAGAATTAGATTTATTACTCCACAGAATTTAAAACAACATTTTCCTTAGAACACTGAATAAACAACTAATTGCACAAATAAAATGCTAATCAACAAAAATTCTCCTTAGTTCATCCAATATTCTACCAAATATTCAAAGCTGTCTCGTAGGTTATGTGCTTTGAATATAACATGTTCTGAAGAGTTCTTCTTTCCTTTCCCTGTTCCCCAAGATGACTGTTATATCTATCCAGAAAAATTGCTTGAGAGTTTGTTGACTTCATAGTACAAAATATTTCCTCCTCAGATGAGACAGCAAAGGGCTGTGTCATGTCCACTAGTTCTCTAAAATTGGTTAATGCTTTTAGTATGTATTTAATAATATTTCATTACATTTAGATTTTAGTCTTCTAACTTCTCACAGCTTTATCAGCTCAAGTGATACAGATTTTTAATGAAACATCCTATGAGAAATAATGCACAACGTATAAAAAACTTTTTAGAATTCATGTTAAACTTGCTACAACTGTGGCAGACAGTCTACTTGTAACACAAATGAAATTAAGTGTTGTTCTGAGGGGGAAATTGAATATATATATATAAATATATATATATATACACTCTCTATTTGATGACTTGAAAAAACTTTGTCACAAAAATAAATTAAATATGATGTCAAAAAGAGTATAATTAACCCATTCATAAGTCAGTGTATAAATTCAGTTTAGTAATCTACCGCAAAGCAAAACCACTGTGCAATTATGCTGCAATTACAAGTTAATTACATAGATATTACAGCATCTGCATTTTACTTATACTGTCTTTTTCCAAATTGTAGTGATTAACCTTGCAGCTTCTAAGTTTTACCTTGCATAACAATAAAGCACATGACCTTGTTAAGTGCAGTTTTTCTGCTCTTACGTTTGCTTCATATAAAAATTTTACGTAAAATACTGAGATAGCATCATTCTAATTTAAAATAAGCATTCCTTAAAGGAAGTAGCCATATTCTGTAATAATATGTTTCTAGTTAGTAAGTAATACCTAACTGGAAAGATAGGAAAGGAAAAAAAAAGAGGGGCATATTTATGTATATAATAGAAAGTTCGGCCATATAATGGTATGTTACATTTTAGACTTGGAGTTAAGCTGTCTGATGAAATATCCCAGTCCTCCTCTGAGTTAAAAACTGGGATTTAGTTTTCTTTTTCTTAACTTTTGATAACTGAAATAGGATGAAGTGGATTCATTTTCTGTAGTGGGACTATCACTTGTTTAAATTACCTCATTCTTTGCAGAAATTGTTTTCCCAGTGCCTACTGGCTTCCAAATCTCATGTGCCAGAAGGTGCCAAAAGACATTTCTTTCCTCTCTGCATCAGCCTCTGAGTACTTCTCTCTTACAGCCATCGGTACCTGTCCCATGAACCAACCAGTTTAATCTTACCTGCATGAGAAATATATTTGTTCAAGGGTATGGAAGGGACACAGGCTTTATTAGTATGATTTTAATTATTTTTATTATTACCATTGTCAGTGCATATTGTGTATATATTAGTATATTATACTGATAATAACAAAATTTGAATATTTGTCATTTTGTCGATGATATGAAAAATTACTCTTTATTCAAAGAACATATCTAAATTTGTCTGCCAGTAGAGTTCTAAAGCATTTGAGTTTTAAAATGCCAGATGAGTTTTAAAATGTTTGTTTTCAGGTCTGTATGCACAAGGAAAATTGAAGTCCAGTATCTTATTTACAGAAAGATTCATTACTATGCCTGCTGTTATTGTTCCCCAAATGTGCTAAGTGATGTATGTAAAATAATGTATAGGCCTCATCTAGAAAATGTTTAGCCAAAAACAGAGATTGTAGGTACACAAAATAAAAAACATACATGGGAGAGGAATAGGAAGCAGTCAAGTAATCTAGTTAACAAGTTATGCAGTATTTTCAGAATGAACCTCGCTATCACTTGTTAGCTCTAACATTATAGAAATCAGAATTTCTGTAGATATTTTAAACTCCTGATTTGTGTTTTACAGTAATAGAATTTCTTTTTATAAAAGTATCCTAAGATATCAGGCTTTCTGAAGTATTTGTTTCACTGACCATCAGCAAAACTACATTATATTTCTTAATAAAAATGGGGAATTGGGGGGAGGAAGAGGCATGGTGTGGCGGGGAGGGGCGGAGGGGGTGAGAGTGGAATGGAAGAGGTTTTTAAACGTGCATGCTGGCAGGGGAATATGAAATTGTAAACAAGACATGATGTAAATGCTTTCATTTTGTGGGCCCATTCATTCACACCTAATCAATTAAATAATTTTGAATAATCATAATAAGGCATTTTGTCACAGGAACTGAAAGTAATTCAAAGAATTGCAGGCACAGTAATACCAGGAACAGGGACTGTTTTCCTAATCCTCATTACAACAAACTTCAATTTAAAGTTAGCTCATTTCATCATAAAAAGGGAAATAAAAAAACCTGATATGAGTATTTCACATCCATACATCTACAGCATTATCAAGAAACCAACCAAATAAAAAACTATGATTCAAATGAGAAAACTCTAAGTTTATGAAGATGGGGATTGGAACTGCACTATGTATTTATATCAGAGCAGTATATTCATCATATTTTTTTAGATAGCTGTGTTACTGTTTTCTCAATGCCCATCATATTGTTAACCAAGCATGAAATCATGTCATATCAAAAAAGGATGTTAGTTCTTAAACCTTCATTCACCCATATCAATTAACCTGAGAAGGTGTTTTGCTTTCATAGAGGTACTAAAGAAAAGATAGAGGTACTAAAAAAAAAAAAAAAAAAACGGCTTCATGTGTTAATTTTCTTCTTTTTCAAGACTAAATAGATCTATATTTTTCTTCTGTGGTAAACACATGAGATTTGACATACATACATTTATTTATTTTTTTATTCATTCCCTGTTCAGTGGAAATGCCAACAAATGTTTTCCTCATGCATTACAAACATTTGTAATAATTATATTAATTACAGTACATGCATAAGATTGAATTCACATAACTAAACTGGTGCCATAGCCTTTTAAATATAGCAAAACTGTGTTTATGTTAGGGAGGAAGAGAGGTCGTTTAACTGACACACACAAAAAATCTTGTTATAAATTGATCGTTAATAAATTTAAACTTGTAATTAAAAGATAGCATCTAGCCATTAGAGGGGTGATGTTCTGGAGCAGCCATGTCATACAGAGAAAAATTAAATAGAGTTCAAGAGATTTCTAAAAAGGAACAAAAAACAGGTTTTGCTTTTGATTGTAGGAAGGTGAAGTCAGTGAGAGATGTTCTATTCTGTATCAAAGTTTGGTCATAAAGGACTAACTTTCTCATTAGAAGTCATTTGCCATGACCCATGAAAATACCTAATGGTCTAACTCTTGTTAAAAAAAAATGATAATAATTTAAAAAGTTGCTAAACATGGTAGATGTTTTTTGTGAAACACACTGGATATATCTATCCAGTATAGTTATCAACACTATATCTATACATTACAGCTATCAACAAAATAAACATATTGGTGAAAAAATACAAAATGCATATATCAGGACAGTATTCTGGATAGCATGGCCACATTAGTAAAAGAACAATTCATGGGGACTTGGATTTAATTTTTATTTATTTATTTATTTATTTCCAGGTAAATTCCCTGAAGTTGCTTGCTTCATTACCATTTCATGCCTTCCATCTTATGTATATGATACAAAACCATTGACATTGCTCTCTTGATTTCCTTACACACAAATTGTTTAAAAACAGGTGCGGACTGATTCAAATACCTCTGAAATTAAAGGATAAACTTTCATTGCTGCTACTTAGCTTTGGGAAAAAAAAAAAAAAAAGCAAAAAAAAAAAAAAAAAGCCTTCCCTCTTCCCTGGGGTTCTCTCTTTTGCAATATACAATGAATATTGACAATATTTTCACTTTAGAAGAGCCGGGTTTTAGTGAATTTGCTGCAGACTGAAATCAAGTTGTGCTTGTATTTTTACATGATATTCACGTTTCCTGTGGACTTAAGCATCTAAATGGTATAATTAGGGAATCTCAATAAGACAGTCCACAGTTCTGGTATTCTCATCTGCTTCAAAATAATGGAGAGGGATGCGCAGGGGAAAATTATCACTACTTTATCATATCTATCACTGTCTTAGGCAAAGTATCAGATCCCTGTAAATTTGGTCCTCAGTGTGCACAAAATAAATGGCATCTATTCACACACGACTGTGCATTTGCTCTAAGCATTCCTGGAAAACATTTCCTAGCTGTAGGTTTTGAATTAATCAATCAACCTTTATTTTTATAGCACCATTCTGGAAAATCCACTCATAGCACTTTCAGTAATAGAGATAAGAAAAACAAATCTATACGCTCCAATTAAGAATAAAACATCTGTCTTCTTGATTATGTTCATTGAGGACATTTCAGCTGTGGAAGTTTCAACATCTATTATACCTTTAGGAACTCTTTAACTTTAAAACTAACAAATATGAAGAGGATACAATAAAAGTATCCTGTTCATTGACAAGAATATGAGGCCAACTGAACCTTTGATCTGTCCTTATAAATCAGCTCTTAATTTCTTCATTTTGGAAACTTGGGTAAGATTTGATCATCAAAAATAAATACCAACACAAAATTTCAATACAAATTTTATTTCCATCTTAACATATGAATATTAAAGTTGGAAGCTTACCCAAAGTACAGAGAGGTGTCTCAATGCATTCAAAAGCCAGTTCTTCAGTAGAATGAAGCATTAAAACTATTGAATAAATACTACATGCAAGGTTTTATCAGATGGTTCTTTGACCCTTATTCCCACAAGTCATCCAGAGAAAATAACATTAACACTTTGGGTCCATGTTGACAGCTAAGCTAGAACATCTGCCAAAGCATGCATTAAACTAGGCAGCTGAAGATATAAGCAGAATGACCTAATGAAGGAAATTCTCATTTGAGTAATAGTAGCAGAAGTAAAAACTTGGCGATCCAGTCTGGAGGTCAAAACACTGAAGAACGGAAGAGTAAGGCTTCTTCTAACATGTGAAATGAATTTCCTGCTCCTGTTCTGCTCACTGAAACCTTGCATGTGTTGCAGAGCTTGTTCCTGTCCTGAGCTGTTTATCCTTTCTCATCCCAGTGTCTTGCTCTGTGCTGTGTTGGCTTAGTTGAATTTGGTTTTGTAAGCCTCCTGATTACCTTGCTCCAAGTCACTTTTGGGAGGTTTGATCCGTCTGCCTTTCATCCTTGTGCTATCATATCTAAAGAGGGTACTTCAGCAGCATCATGCATACCTACATTTGTTTTTGCAGATAGGTTCCTATCTTTTTCTTACAGCATAAGTACTACCATTCTGAATATATTTGAAAAGTATTTTTATTAGTGAAAAAAATAAATAAATCAAGAGTGACAAGGTCACTTATCTCTTGCTATCAGGATGCATCTATGCTTTTATTTGCACATTTGCTGGCAGACTCTTTCTTCCTCTGGCAGTCTTAAAACTTGCTCCTTCCATCTCTGCTCAAGGTAAATGAAAGTCCTACATGCAAACAAAAGTATATTGAAACAAGCCTTAACTCACACTGTGCTCTTCTCACCTGAGTTTGCTCATTTAGTAACAGCAGTATTCCAGTCATGTAACTTTACCTAAAAAAAATTAATCATCTTGTTGTGGTTTAACCCGGCCGGCAGCTAAACACCACACAGCCGTTCGCTCACCCTCCCCCCTCCCTCTCTGGGATGGGGGAGAGAAACGGAAAAGTGAGACGAGAGTTGAGATAGAGACAGTTTATTAAGATAGGAAATAATAATAATAATAATAATAATATGTATGAAACAAGTGATGCACAATGCAATTGCTCACCACCCGCTGACCGATGCTCAGTCTATCCCGAGCAGCCGGCCCCCCCCACCCCGGCTAGCCACCCCTATATATTGTTTAGCATGACGTCAGATGGTATGGAATACTCCTTTGGCCAGTTTGGGTCAGCTGTCCTGGGTCTGTCCCCTCCCAGCTGTTGCTGCATCCCGAGCCT
Source organism: Nettapus auritus (assembly GCA_011076525.1). Lineage (NCBI taxonomy): Eukaryota > Metazoa > Chordata > Aves > Anseriformes > Anatidae > Nettapus > Nettapus auritus. The sequence goes on from CM021765.1 coordinate 200,431,459, forward strand.
GCCTGCTGGCAGGACAGAGCGAGGAGCTGAAAAGTCCTTGGCTTGGTACAAGCACTGCTCTGCAACAACCAAAACATCGGCATGTTATCAGCATTCTTCCCATCCTAATCCAAAACACAGCATTCCACCAGCTACTAGGAGGAAAACTGTCCTAACTGAAACCAGGACACATCTAATGTTAAATAAATCACATAGGCTCCTTTAGAAATCCAGGGATTTTCAGAATTTGAAAGGTGCCTCCCTGTCCTCTTTGTGGAGAGTTGCATGCACCCACAGTGGTCATGTGTTTGTGATATTTTCTTTCCTGGCTTAGATGGAAGGTGTCAATGATGTAGCAACCAGAAAGTGTTACCCCACTGCACCAGAGCCTTCACAACAAAGGGCCCAGCCAGCCTTGCTCCAGGAGGAGTGGAAAAACTCTTTGCTGCTCCTCAAAGAGGAGTCTGGGCATCACAGAGCCTGACAGTCCCAAATTGCTGCCTTTTTCTCTTCTTCCAACCCACCAAAGAAAGTTGATATCCAACACCATTTCCACATGACCTCTGTTGTAACTGGAGCAGCAAGCAAGAAATGTGAGGGGATGCTGACAGGGAGCGGGAAAGAAGATCATGGCATGAGCAAAGCTTGCTCTAGGTTCATCAGAGAGCCAGCAAGCTCTCCATAGTTACAGTAAAAATTATTCTGAGAACTCCTATAAAAGCTGAAGTAGTGGCTTGACTTGAAAGTCAAATAAAGCCTTCAGAGGTCAATGAACTGCAAGGGTTGATTTCAATCACTCATCTACACATTCAGAAACTCAAAGCTGCATGGAAAAATGCAGATTTCAAAATGTCGGTATTTTAAGGATGTGTGTAGTAAACCACCCCAAAAGTGTGGAGGCATAAGTAGACCACAGTTATCTCTCTGACACAACAAAGAAAACAGCTGCTTACTTTTGAGCAATGCTTCAGGTATGATAACATTAACATGTAGCAAAGTATCTTGTCACCATGAGTACTTTCTATTGACAAGAGAGAATTTCAGGTTAATTACCTGGTTTCTCAAAGCTCTTAGCTATCCACTTTCCAGCTGGCAAGTATTGACTGTTTGGTGATCTCTGATTTCTAACAGACTCATCCTGCCATTCAGTTTGCTAGCCACTTACTGATGACTGTCCTGGGAATGTCCCAAATTTCAAAACAGCGGTGTGTTTTCTACTTCTTAAGGTTGTCAATAAATTTAACAGGTCTAGCAAGGAAAATACATCCTTATTTGTCAGGCACAGGAAACACAAGGACTTTGTCAGATTGCCATTTGACATTTGGGATTTAATGGGTCAGATCACCCTGAATGTTCAGTAGTAATTCATACGTCTAGCCTTCACTTTATAGAAGGCTCATTAGTGAAGTACTGCACATACCTCAGGAGAATTTTAATGTTTGGGGAGACTACATTCTTACATTCTCATCTGGAGTACTGTGTCCAGTTCTGGGCTCCCCGGTACAAGAAAGACAGGGATCTCCTGGAAGGAGTCCAGTGGAGGGCCACAAAGATGATACGGGGCCTGGAGCGTCTTTCCTATGAAGAAAGGGTGAGAGACCTGGGTCTGTTCAGCCTGGAGAAGAGAAGACTGAGAGGGGATCTCATCAATGTGTACAAATACCTGAGGGGTGGGAGACAGAAGGATGTAGGCAACCTCTTCTCAGTGGTTTGTGGGGATAGGACAAGGGGCAATGGCTGCAAGATAGAGCACAGGAAGTTCCGCACCGATATGTGAAATAACTCCTTCACGGTGAGGGTGACAGAGCATTGGAACAAGCTGCCTAGAGAGGTTGTGGAGTCTCCTTCTCTGGAGATATTCAAGGCCCGTCTAAATGCCTACCTGGGCAGCCTGCTCTGAGGAACCTGCTTTGGCAGGGGGGTTGGACCCGATGATCTTTCGAGGTCCCTTCCAACCCCTACAGTTCTGTGATTCTGTGTGATTTTGTGATATATTGCTATATATAATATATATATTGCTATAGAGATTTACACTATAAAGTGAGATAAATGATCAGGGGTAATATTTCAATTTCTTTAGGGGAAACCCATCCTAATCTGCCTATGAGAGATTGCTCAGCCCTGATGCTACCATCTCCTCAGCTCAGCATATCTTTACCCTATGTGAGGGTCTTTTGCACAAAGTTATAGGGACTTTCCACCTTTCTTTGCCGTAGGTAATTTTGCTGTCAAAGGGGAGCCCAATGGCTGTTTTCCATGACTGAAATCATCAAGCCCAAAATCTGTAACTATTTAAGCTAATTGTTGCTCATCTTTTCCCAGAATGCTACAAACAGCAAATGCCATATTCACTGTATAGTGTAACTAATGATTATAGAATGAATAATAAAGAAAATGGAATAAATAAGAACGAGTAGACTAAGGAGGGTATATAGTAAATAAAGGAGCTCCATCCTCTTCTCAGTCTATTAGGAATCATCACAGGCTCATGCAGGGTTGATTTGGCTATCTTCAGATTTTTCCCATTTATCCAGTCATTTGTAATCCCACCAAACAGCAACAGAGAAGTTCTATTTTCAAACTGTACATGATGACTTTTGAGGAGAGAGTTTAAAATTCATTATGGGCATAAAAACAAATCAAGCTGACAGAATGTTCAAATATACTGTGCTGCCTGGATTTATAATTGAAAAACCCTCTGCTGCATGAAATGAGTGAAATAGAGCAGATGAACTAGCAGACAAGCAGGAGATCAGAATTAAACAAATTTGTGTAAATAAATCCCACTTACTTATCAGATACCAGGAATTCATTTTCTCTGTGTTTGGCCTTTCTGTAAGATGATTTGAACAAATACTGGTTGGGAGTAGAAGGCAGAGGGCACCCAGATTGTTTTCTATTCTTTAACTATTTTGTTTCATTTAAATAGGCAGACTATATCAAGGGCCTGTGTTCAGTTCTTGGACGAAAAGGAAGAATAAAAGGATGTGTCTGACCATGAATCATAAAACTGTGTACTGAGCTCTTCTCTGGGATCTTCTAAAGCTATTATTTTGGGAAAAGGCTTATTTTTCTGATGTGCATCAACTGATGCAAAGCAGTTCTCTGGCTTTGCCTAAGCATCACTGTAAAGACCAACAGAGGGGTTGGGTTGGAAAAGTATTTACCTGTACACTAGTTGTATAGCCAATTGTAACAAAGCTTAGCTAAATAAATAAATAAATATAAATAGCAGTTTACTTTGATTCATCCATTTAAAAGGTACAAATTATATTACTTAGCAATTATGGACTAAACATTTCATGTTGTTGTCTGTTTAACAGGATCTCTGAAATTGGAGTCAAATGTCACCCATTCCCTCCTCCCTTCCTCCCCAAACAAACAAACAAACAAACAAACAACTCCTTGATAAAAACTGGCCAATCTGGGTGATAATCGTTGGTGTTTATGTATGTTATGATGATGATGTCTAAAAAAAAAGGTCTTGGGTAGTAGTAGGAAACCAGCTTTAGTGTTGAGGCAGCGGTCCATGTAATTGTGCTCCATTTCTCATTGAATGTGATGGGACTTCACACAGGCTAAAAACCAAGCAACGCCAAGCTGCTATCCTGACCAAAGAGCCAATAGTGGCAAGTTATTGGCTTGTACAATAACTGGCAAGTTAGTGGCCACAGCACATGATGACTCCTCCAGCCTATTGAAAGCACGACTGAACTCATACTGCCTCAAGATCAACTATTTTAAAGAAATGAAGGAAGGGAGGGAGGTTGTTTTATTCCTCTTCCCCTTTTCCCCTTCCCCCTTTCTTTTCCTCCCATGACCATTTTACCCAGACTCTTCTCCTCGGACTGAACTGGTTTGTCATTTTTGCCTACAATATACACAACTTTCTATAGCAATAGGAGTCATATGAATATTATCAGATGAGAGAACTCCAGAAAGTGGTTAAAAATATGAAAGAAGTCTAATTACAGCCTGTGTCTGAGCCCTTGAACTTGGTGTAAGAAAAGTAGATGTAGTGAGAACAGAATGTGAAAAGTTATTTCTGTCTCTTGAAAGATATTTCACAAGAAATGTGACATCAGAAATGAGGGTAAACCTTCAAATCATTGAGCTATTTATTTCTATTTTTGGAATTTCTGATACACCAAGTGCTGTTCAGTGAAGACATTTATTTTGTGGTCTCCATGCATCAGTAACTGTGGCATTGATATTTAAATGCCAGAGGTCATCATATATGCATTTTTATATGCCCTAGTCATTCTTCCAGGAAGATGATTGATGCTAGTACCAGTACTTAAGTTGCTAAGTTGTAATCATTCAACTCTGACCATTTTATGAATTAAAATTCTAGATATCAAAGAGCATTAAGTTCAAAATTTATGTTCTTTTATGTAGTACCATGTCTTCAACGTATGGAAAAACCTTAAGGTCAGCTTGGATAAACATCCAAAAGTTGAAAGGCTTTTCTGAGGAGTCTGCAAAATAAACCAGAAGTCTCTTGTTTGGAGACATCTGGTGCCTTTCTTAGCAACTGAAAAATGAAACTTTAAATTTATCTTATGAAATAATTTTTAACTTTCTGCAATTAAAAGGTTAAATTTTGAGTTATACTGAGGTTAGAAATGGATCTTGAGGGAAGAAATGACTACATATTGTTAAAAATGATACTATTTTCTTCCTCGTACAAGCCTTCTTTAATAATTTAGGTGAGTGTATTTTTTTTTTTTTTAATTTTATTTTAGATTCAGTCTTAAACAACTGATCTAAGTACAGGACAGGACCTGGAGAAGTTCCACACTATCATTAACTTTGTATCCCTAGGTGCCTTTCTCTAGTTCATCTCTCTACCCAACTTTTTGAAATTATCTATTTGGAAACTTATTTAATTACATATCACCCAAGGGTTCTGTGTAAACCACTTAATTAGTCTGTAAGGTGTTCCTGAAACTATCAATTTATTTCATTTTATTTATATTATGTCTGATTAAAAAACGTTTGAGGTACAAAATCTGTTCAAAGTCACTGGACTTTTTATTTTACTGTATTTATTTTTTGATTTCCATAGTCTGGACAAAAAGGCAGTGATGGCAACTAAAGAGCTCAGACTTTGGATGTAACACCTTTTAATACTTGTCAGTGCCTGGTTTAACTCCCCAGTCAACCATTTCCTTGACTTAGTGAGAGAAAAGCTCTATTTCTCAGTTCCAGAACTAGATGATGATGATGGTAATTGCATTATATTTTCTCCATTAGTTTCAACTTATCCTTTTAATTAAAATGTAAAGGAATGACAGATCCCCCATGCTCACTCTAAGTCTTTACTGAAAGTTCAACATCCCAAGTGGGACTTGAACTCACATTATCACAGAGCAAAAGTTCAAAGCACTAAAACAGGAAACATTAATGTGTCAAGCAAGTAAGCTAGCACTTACCAGGATCAATTTTCCACTTAGGCATCCTTTGCCCAATTGTGCTAACTCCCACTGAATCCATATGCACTAATGGACCAATGCTGAGAGGCCAGGAATTCTAAAATCAATTCCCAAGACTCATTAATATTACAATTGCACCCACTAGTGTCACTGTGAGAAAGAGCCCTTTAAAGGTTTGTTTGTTTTGGTTTGGTTGGCTGGTTGTCTTTTTTTTTTTTGTGTGTGTGTGTGTGTGTGTGTTCTTTTGATGGGGGGAGGGATTTTTGATGTATATTAATTCTTTAAATTAACTTTCAGGTTGGCCAATTATTATTTATTCAATAACTTTGCATGTGTATTCAGAAATACTAAGCTACTATAAAAGCAATAAAAGCAATGGCAAGAAAAAATATTGTCAGTCTTTTATCTCACTGACATATGTTCTTTTTGCCAATCCTTTTAACTCCTGGTTGTAGCACCCTACCGTAATTCAGTTATTATTTTGACTTTCTATTCATACCCAGATAAGCAAAATCTTTAGAATATAAATTATAACAACCTTATAGTTTAAGCTTGCTCATCTAAAACTGTTATTGATGTTAGAAATACAGAAAAAAATATTTAGTGAATGTTGTGAGGACAATGGAAAAAATTACACTGAATTGGCTGAGCTATTTTAAAATGATGTTTGCAGATCCTTTTCATTTTTTCTTCTCTTTCTTTCTCTTCTTCATTGTCAGTTTTAAGAGATAATCCTAATGTCTCATTTAAATGAGACATGCCCTCAGCCTCAAAATTCCTGCTTTTATAAAATTAAGTTGGAACAAATCCAGGAAATCTATGGCGGTACAACAACACAGAATTTTAGAATCATTAAGCTTGGAAAAGACCTCCAGATCCAACCATTCCCCTGCCAACAATATTATTCACTAAACCATGTCCCTACTTACCACATCCAACCTCTCCTGGGTAAGAGCTGTAAAATCTTGCTGCAATGAGATTTTTCTCTTGAAGTATCTGCCGTACTACTAGAGGCTTATAGACTTTGGTATGTCTGGTAGCTGGACTGACCCTACAATGTGACAGACAGATAATGGTGTGTAAACTGTACAAGCTACGTCACACACTAAATACAGGTAATTTTGTTATAGTTAACGTGTTCCTTATAGGCTTGGTTGCATATATATATTTTTGAAAGATTTTGTTAGCCTTACAATATAAGTCTCTGTTGGATCAATGATTCCAGGCAGAAATCTATCCATGAAACACAGTTAGTTTTGCAGTAACTTCACACTTCTGGTATGTGAAATGCACAAAATCTCAAATTACAAAATAGCTACCTTTCAAAAACTTGTTACTGAAGTAACTGCTACGGCAAAAGTTCTGTTTGCATATTAAAATATTAGCTACCATTATTACATGTTATGAAAAACAAGGGAAAATATAAAGAGCTTTGGGAAAGGAAAACTAAACTAAAAATAAATAAACAAAATCTTGTAAGAAACCCTCTGAGCATAACTATATTTCTTCAAGTATATTTGGAAATAATACAGATTATACAGCAAATGTGTACTCAGTCCTACATGGATTTACAGGGGAGACAGTATGAATTAATTATTCACACAATAGTTTTTAAAAAAATCCTGATATAAAGTTGATGTGCTGTGAACGACTGACAAAATAATAGAAGCAAGGAGATGATCTGCATTCATTACAAATGAATATCTATATATAATAATTCACAACATTTAGAGGTTAACTAAAGAGAAACTAAAATCTTTCTGTTGTCAAGGTTGAGTTGGTTTCCCATTACAGAAAATATCCTGACAATCCCACAAATATAATTAGTTGTAAGGGAAGCTGGTAGCAACCACTACATTTAGATTGCCTAACACATTTCATTATGAGGTATTCTACTGACTTTTATTTTTTCACTGTGAGAAGCAGCAAGACCACTACCAACTGTCACATGGACATTTTTTACATGACAGGAGGTCTATGCCTCATTCAGTGAATTGAGACATAGAATTAAGTTTGCAATCAATCAAAATAGCTACTCAAATTTGAAAATTTAATAACATTTTTAACCTTGTTTATTTTCCCCTTAAGTAATGTTTAATGTACAGCATTCTAATACTTTTTATCTGTTTATAGAAAAGAGGGCATAATATATGTATATATATATATTATTTTAAACTCCAAAACCTGCCTCTTTCATGGCATCGTCTATTTTTCTTGTATTACTCATTGTTCTTTTCTTATTTTTGGCATTAAAAAATGTAATAAAAAATTTCAAAGCAAATTTATATCACAAAATCTGAAGTCAAACTCTGAATCTAGTGGTGGTTGTGCCTACATGGGGCACTGCTTTCTCTGTAATAGATGCTGAATTGAGAATTGATAAATGCCTGACTTCTATCTAAATTCACTCTATATGCCCTTAATTTGATGTTCACTGGTGGTGAGGGAAAGAGAAGGCAAAATACACCCAAGATGAGCCAGTATGAAGTCTATCTCATGTCTTCACTGACGGTGGTAAGGGACGTGCTCCTTATGCCATGCAGAAGTTTCATTTCATTTCATCATCAAGAATACTTGCTCAGTATAGGGATGGACTGAATGAAGTAAATTGTGCCATCTGAATGGTTAATTTGAAATAAGAAGAGCACTAAAATACACCCAAGCCCAGGAATGGGCTTGGTTTCCATTGATATTCTATACAAAAAAAATAAAAAAATAAAAAATAAAAAAATAAAAAACACACCACCCCAAGTAACCCTGGCAAGTACGTAACCCTAGCTAGAGAATCTAACACTGCATGCAGGATTCTTACCTGGGTCATCACATGATGTAATGGTCAATATATGTTCTTAATACTCACCACAGAACTTAGGGTGATTGTTTTAGATTATGTGTCCTTGCTTTTTGTTAAGGAACTCACACTCAAAGAAAGACTCAACATTTTTGTGAAACAGAATCAGGTGTTGATGTAGGAAACTAAACCTTTAATATATATATGATTATATAATTTGTATATATATCTTAAATTTGATTTTAAGCTATTAGTAAGTATATTTTTTTTGATTTTCCATTTTCTGACAAAATACCAATAAAATTAGCTTCCTTCGGATCAAGAGCGTTGTAACCATCAAGCTAGGCAGATTTCATCCTTCCTTTTGTTTCAAGGACTGTCCTGGATATAACCATCATAAATTAAAAAGGGAACAGGTGTGTCTGTGTGTGTGTGACCAAATACAAAATATGTTTGTAGGTTTTTAGTTGTAAAATGCTATATGTTATATGTTAAAATATTATATGGTACAAATCTTAAGTGTGCAATGATAGGAGTATGTGGATACTGACAAAGAAGAGGTCTTGGATTCATCGATGCTACACTGTCTAGTTTTATCACTAATTATTTTATATTTATATGCAACTTTACAGAGATCCCGAAGTACTGCTCTGTATGAAAATAGGAAGCATAACTGTCTATCTCTAAAAAGACAATTCTTTTTTTTTTTTTTTTTTCCCAGAAATAATTGTCTTAAAGTTTGTGTAAGGTATTTCAGATGGAGCATCTGAATGTCAGCATTCCTTTACAGCACATATCTAATCAATATAGAACAATTATAGGAGGGTATTTTAAATCAGTTTGGAGATTAAAAGTGTCCAATCCTTTTAAAAAGAAAGAAAGAGAAAGAGATTGTATCAAGAATATTCCACTTACAGTCTCTATGAAAACCTAAGAAAACAAATGCAATTTAAACTGTTCAAAACACCTTTTTAAAAATTACTTATTTTTAAAAAGAAAATCAATATCTAGACAATAAGTAACAGACTAAAATGGAAACATTTGTTACCTATAAATATTTCAAAACTAACTGCATATTTTGCTAATGAGTCAGTTCTCACACACAGTGATATTAAATCTTGAGCTGTGACTAGTAGAGTTAGACAAATGTCAGATTAAGCTCAGCAATGATCAGACATTGTATTGTGATAGAAATGCAGTTTGGATTAAAATTAAAAACTCAGATGTATAGTCCTGAGTCAAACCTATGTGTGAGACTTGGACAACTTTTTTCTCCCTTGCTAAAAATAGGGTACTAAAACTTACTAATTTTTATTAATTTATTTATTTAGCCAATCCCTATGATATGTTAAAACCTGAATCTCTTGTCTATCTATTATCGTAAATACAACACAGCTCAGACAGGACTTTGGTTATCTCAAGCAGTATATAATGAGGGTAGACAAGCAGTTGCATATCTTGTGGAGCCTGTGGTGCCTAGGAGAAGTTTTGTCTCATCTGCCTATGGAAGTTTTCAGTGTAGGTGTTGATGTCTGAATGATCTATCCTCAGCCCTTTGTACAGGGGAAAATAATCACTGCAGGGCATCACTTATCTGACATGTTTTAGATGTCCAGAGAGGGATGAACTATGACCCTAAATTGTCTGTTTCTCTTCAGTAACTATAGAAGGACCCCTGGGTGGAGAGCTCAGAGGTCAGCATCTCAGGTTAGGTGAGATGAGTCTTATTCCAGCCTTCAATAGAATCACAACGTTGAACTTTTTTTTTTTTTTTTAATTGTTTATCGTAAAATTAGTCAGAAAAAAAAAAAAAAAGTTTACCAAAAATATGTATTTCAGTAATTTTTTTTATTTTTTTTTTTTTCTTTAAGTAAGGAAAGCTTTCTGTATGCATGTTTTGGAATAAGGAAAAAATAAAATGTCTGTGAACACACCTTATTAAAATATTAATATTCAAAATATTTAACATTTAAGTAACAGATCTGTTTCCAAATAAATAAATAAGACATTTCTAGCATTGCTGAAAGGGAAAACCTAGCAGACTTCAGTCTAACTCTTTATTGATAGCACAGTACTTTAGCAACCTCCACAATGTCCTTCTTTTTCATCTATATAGTGATTGTCTTTGGTGACTTTCCACGATTTTGCCACTATATTTTGTTGCTTCAAGTGCTCTTTGCTTCACACCCTGCTGTTCCAAACATTTGCAAACCAAATCTGAAAACATTTCTTCTTCACTTGTTATCTCTTGCCCTGCTTTAACTGACATTATTTGGAACTTTAACGTGTGTATCGCAACTTCAAAAATCTTTTCAAGACTCAGTTTGTCTGAAAAAATATTCTACAAACTGAAACTTAATGACAGTGCAGTATATTATTACTTTTAATAATTAATTTGTATGTAGTTCTGGGCTTTCTGGATTTATCCAAGACTAACAGAACAATATCAAGTTTAGTTGTTCATTGATTGCTTTTCTCATAGCAATAAAAAAAGGAACCACAGCAGACAGACGATGTCAATTTTCTAGATATGTTTTATAATCTAACATTTAATACCTTTCAAGAGATGAAAGGCTTCATTTTTACTTAAGCAAAGGTATATAGTTTCTCTTGAAGGTATAGGATACAAAGATGATAAGAGCACTCAAAATGCTTAGTTACTGTACAAACTATTTGCTATGGATTGTTTGTATGATAAAGTAACACTGATAAAGTAAAAGAAAGCATGTGGAAACATAATTGTTCAACTGTGTTTTATGTCCAAGTTCAGAAATTAACATAAATCTACAAATCCCTGAACTTAGCAACCTCAACTGCCTGTGTCACTATCACATCTGTAGATTTAAATTCCATATAGTAGAGTTAGGTCGAATTTCCACAGTGACCTACACTGTCAATGAACTCCCTGGCAGGGGTCCAAGAATATCAGAATCACAGAATCACAGAAAGTCTAGGTTGGAAGAGACCTACAAGATCACCGAGTCCAACCTCTGACCTACACTAACAAATCATCCCCTAAACCATATCCTTAAGCTCTACATCTAAACATCTTTTAAAGACCTCCAGGGATGGTGACTCAACCACTTCCCTGGGCAGCCTATTCCAGTGAAAGGCCATACGTATCACTATTCCAGTGAAAGGCCATATGTAGGCCATACATGGTGGATAGATGCTTAAGGTGTAAATCTAAGCTAAAGCATTTGTCCCACAAGAAATAGATGAAATAAATGAGGAATAGGCTATGTGATCATAGACAGCACTTTGAGAATTTCACTGCCAGAACCAAACTGACTCACCCAGCACTATGCCATCTCAACATACAGTGATTGGCATTTCACATGTCTTCAAAGGACCTCAGAGAAGACCTGAGGTGCTAACCCTAAGAGGCACCTTCAGGGCGGAACCACAGCTGTGTGTTGTGCTGAGCTTAGCATATAGCAGTATGGTAGGAAATGAGGGGTGTCTCAGAGGAATACAGGAGACAACACATTTTTGGAATTTATAATGTCTTTTCCATCCATAGATCTCAAATGCATTAGGAAGAGATGAAGTACTACAATCCATGTACAACTAAAATGACATTATCTTACACATCATCTCTGTGTTATATTATTGCTTTCTGTCAGAATTTAAAGCATATAACTGAGCTAAGTTTGAAGTGATTGGCAGTGCTTTGCTATACCCTCCCTAAGCAAATGCATTACACTACTTCCATGCAGCTTAAAAGTTGCCAGCATAGAAAGGACTGATGTCTCCTTCTTAGAAAAAGCTGCAAAACAATGATGGTAGAATAAAGGCAAATAAAAAAGAATATAGTGATAGGACCCACGGGAACAGGGTGAAGCTGAGGCAGGGGAAGTTCAGACTAGATATCAGGAGGACATTTTTCACTGAGAGGGTGGTTGCACATTGGAACAGGCTCCCCAGTGAAGTAGTCACTGCACCAACCCTATATGAATTTAAGAAACGTTTGGACTGTGCACTTAGTCACATGGTCTAAACTATTGGGTAGACCTATGCAGTGCAAGGAGTCGGACTTGATGATCCTTATGAGTCCCTTCCAACTTGGAATATTCTATGATTCTATGATTCTATGATTCTATGAATCTGATTTTTTTTTTTTTTTCCTTAAAAGGTCTTTGGCAAAACATATTTAACCTTTTTATTTAAACTTTATTCTATTGTCTCTCTCTATATATATCAAACAAGTGAGAGCAAATAAAGGAGAAGGAGGAAGGAGAATGAAATCTGATAATGAAAAGAAAGCAAAATATGACAATGAGCACAGAAGTATTGGAGAAGGGCAGCAGAAGTTATGCAGACTTACTGCAGGTTTCCATGGTTTCTGCCCCTTGTAAAGTCTTGGCTATTTAATAGGTTAAGCTTATTCATCTTTGAGTAGAAACATTATAAAGGATATCTATCTACCACATCATAATTTCATGAAATCCAGTGAAAATTAACATCTTTCAGATCAGTTCATAATTGTTGAATTCACTTTGGAATCAGCAAGTTCAGTCAAAATAAAATAAAATAAAATAAAATAAAATCAAGAACTGTCATGCAAATATGCAGACAAATAGAAAAACACATGTAAACATGGATATCCCACATACTGAGATTACATAATCTTAGGTACTTGGGCTGAAAATGCATGGTGTGGAACAAGTTAAAATGTAGAAGCAATCTGATGGTGTAAACATGCACTGATGAAGAATATTTTATTAACAATTCACCATTAAAATGATCGTGAAAAAAAAATGGATGGTAATGACAGTACAGCAAGGGCTTGAGTTATTTTCTTCTCTCTCTCTTTTTTTTTTTTTTTTTTCCCTCCCTCTGCCCTGAAAACAAGGCTTACTGTTGGATACATGATTATAGGATGTTTCAAAGAAGAGACCTGAAATAGGAGATTTGCCCTTATCTGTCAAGGAAACGCACAAAAGAACTGTAACTCTGAAGAATCAATTGGATTGAGCTCATAGATAGTGTTTTAAGGCCTAATAGCAGGGGACTGCAAGAGACCAACATGACAGGAAAGGTAGGAGAATGAAATACTACACGATCAGATAAGGGAGACAGGTAAGATTGTGATTATGGGTGAATTTAGCTTCCCTAATAATTACAGAGAAATCTTTGAGATATTGGCTGATGGCATGTTGAATGACATAACAAATGATAATTTCCTGAAGCAATATGTCAAGGACTCTTCCAACAATTATTTATTAATACATCTGGTGTTATTCAGTGTCCAAGATATTAATAAGCATCTATGAAACTGCCTAGTGTTGTCCTAGTGTTGAAAATATAAAATATGGGTTATTTCCTGAAAACTGGTTACAAACTTTCAGCAGATCCTGAATGATGAAATAAAATTTTAGGAAGATTAAATGGGAAGGTGTGCCAGCATTGGTTTGGTCCTGGAAATGAAGACCTGCTAATATTTCTTAGTCTGCTTTCAGTTCATAGAATCATAGAATGGCTTGGATTGGAAGGAACCTTAAAAATCATCTAACACCGACCCCTCTGATACAGGCAAGGATGCCACCCACTAGATCAGGTTGGCTGAGGCATAAGAGAGTAAGAGCTGTTACACAGCCCAAAGCCTAGAGTGTATGTCTCCCTATAGCCCATTTCTCAGTCTCTGGAGCCTGTGATGTTCCACCTCTCCTTTTCCTTTCCTGACACTTCCCCACTGAAATTGACTTAGGACACCAGAAATCCAGTATCTCATTTTCCTTCCTAGGTCATAATGTCACTTTGTCATTCATATTTCTGGTCTCTAGGACTTAGCATTTGACTTATTTTATAAACTTCTAAAGACCTGAGAGAACAATGGAGTCCAAGCAACTGCTCAGCTCCAAGTGAAACTGTGGGTGCCACAAGACTGTCAAACTTATATTAGGCTACTGTTCAGAAAAGCTACAAGAAGAGAAGATGTAGTCTTTGTGAATGGGGTGAACATGTTCTACAAGAAGGGAAAGGCTAAACATAGGTCTCCTGACCTGAAATTGGAGGTGATTCATTTCTAGGTAGAATTATCCAAAAAAAAGAGTAAAAGGTAATGTGACTTTGCCTGAAGTGGAGTAGAAAGACTCTCCCGTCCTTTGCAAAGAGTGGCCCATCATTCTCCATGGTTTGGAAAATGAAAACTAACCTAGAAGCCTTTTGGATAAGGCATTGTCCATTGGCTGAGTATGAGACAGCAATGTGCCCTTGCAGCCCAGAAAGCCAACCAGATAGTGGAGTGCATAAAAGTGTGGCCAGCAGGACAAGGAAGGTGATCCTTCCTCTCTACTCTGCTCTTGTGAGACCTCACCTGCAGTACTACATTCAGTTCTGGGGTACCCATTGTGGGAGGCTGTAAGCTTGGCACAGCACGATTTCCTCTGTAAGTATTGTTCTAATAAGTTTCTTTGCACCTCATCCCCTCACAAAAGGAAAACATCTATAATTTATACAGAACATGAAAGATTAATAAGGAGAAATATCTCTATGTGTTTTTTATAAACAAACCAAACCAAAACAAAAAAAGAGCCAGCTCCACGTTGCAATGAAAAATGAACAAAGAGGTTCCAGAAAATACCAATATAGTCAAGAAATTCTGAAAACTTTGTACAGGAAATGAACCAAAAATTGCTCTAATGAATCCCTAACAGGCTATGTACATGCACAGCCTATAGCACAACAGCCCACAGCAAGTCATTTATTTGAGGCACAAAGAAATAGTTCTCATCTATTCTTTTTTTAAAACAAAAAACAAACAAACAAACAATGAAACAATGAGAAGTTATGTCTGCTTAAGTATCACAGGCATACAAGCAAGTTTAAATGGTTTCTCTCTGCTTTAATGTTAATTTGATTATTTCTTAGTTTTGTCTGAAGTATAATCTGTAAGTTCTCTGAAAATACTTTCCCATCAAACTTTAATGAGCTGATAATGATTAGCATGGAACATTTGTCTACTGTGCTTGAAGTTTATTCCCTACCAAAAGGCCTGTTTTTACTTCGGTATCCTTATGCAGTGTAGAAATGTTTCGCTCCCCAAAACACAACATAACACCTTATGGGGTATGAACAGGGATCTGAGAAGAAAAGCAGGTGGAATGGGATGCTTTGTTCCAGTTCTGAGACTATGTACTGCCTGGAATGTACCAATTAACCCCTAAATTTTTATGGACTGGGATGCAGCACACCTTACTTATGTCTAAAATGAGATTTAAGCACATAAGGGTACTAACAATCAGCAGTACCTTGCACTCACTTCCTAGGACTATTTAATTGCAAAGCTATCTTAATTCAATGCATGGATCCCCTCTTATTTTTTAGTTTATTGGGAAGTTCTCTTGAGTGTCTGGAGGGCTGTTGCAAGCCAGTGTTTGGTGAGTAACAATTGCCTGTCCCCCAAGCCCCTGAGGAAGCTTGGATGGATTATTATGTGATACCCACATATTATACCAAATAGCAGCTCAGTGAAGCAGGTGCTCAGCCCCAAGACGAGAGAATTGTGTTCTAGACATTACCTCATCTGACATGATTATCTCATAACCCACACGTATTACAGAAAACTGCTATAGGCACAAACATCAAGGGTATTTCCAAGACATTGGCTTGTTGACCAATGCCAGAGATAAAGGAATCCCAGCCTTGGTTACCGTGTAATATGAGATCCTTTAGAAAACAAATATTCATGAAAAATATTACTGCATTTTGAAACTCTGTCACATACTCATTTGAAGCCAAAAGGTAATATAAAGCATGCATGCACTCCTGTTCTATTATGGTACAAAATATTTCCCATCTTTTATGAATCCAAAGCTATGATTTTAACAGTTAACCTCTCTGAAGGATGCAGTCAATACCCGTAGCATACGGTGCATATAATTTTAATTTTCAAGAAACTGTAGGTGTAGTTTCACTTCATAGAATCTTGCTTAACACAAGGCAGCTGGGTTTGAAGATAGGATAAAACAGTGAATACTTGATGTACAAAATAACATTTCTTAAAAAAAGACCTGTGTCAAATTGGGGTAATAGTTACTGCACCAGTGATTGCCTAAGGGTTTTACTGCTTCTTCTGACTATTTTGATATGTGTGAATCATATATCTATAAAAAGTCTGAACACCACTAATCCCCAAAGTTACAGTTTGAAATAAATTCAAAAGCAGTGATTATCTATGTATGTATACATATACATGTTCCGTATGAGGAATCTATAGAATACTGAAGGTTTTTTTGGTATGCTTTCTCCCCTTCCTGACCCTACCAACATTATAAAACTGTATGAGATGGTCCTAATATGCAATACTAATAATTAAGAACAGAATGCATGGGGTGATGCACTTTATCTTCCTATATTTTGCAACATGGCACAGTTCAATGCTTGTCTTCCCTCAGTGTCTGTGCACGCTGAAAATAATTATTTCCAGAATACAAGAAATTGGAAGACGGCAACTCTTCCCTTACTGTTGAGGTGGAATTTTCTCATATCACCAATGTAATATTTTAAAATATATGATGTTGAGATTAACTTAAGGAAGATTCCTCTTTATATAAGTACTTATATTTCTGTGTAATGATCATATGTGTTTGTATGTGTGTGTATGTATGTGCATCTATATACCTCTATATCTATCTGTATATCATGTACTTTGGTTCTTCTCCTGGGGCATCGAAAGTTTCATATACTCCATTTTTCTGTCTTCCTTAGTTTCTCATCTTACATACACATGAGAGGGAAACAAACAAAAGCAAAAGCAATAGGTATCAATAAACTGGACAAGACAAACAGGAATGTGTAAGTTATTGACAAGTGAAGCTATAGAATAATAATGGGACTAGATCATAGGGTAAGCAATGGTATGACTATACTGTCAGTCAAGGGATGCAATGAAATAATTTGAACCTGCAATAATAATTCTTTAATAATATGAACTGACACACACCAAAAGCAATTAAAATAATTGTTAGCTTAAAGAAAAACTGTATTTATATGAAGATGCATATACATTTAATGAATCATGATGACATGTAGGAACTGGTACAAACCACATACAGTTCCTATTTCATACATTAGGGTCTCTTATTTCTTGTTTTTACTTTACTATTGTTTCATTCTCAGTTTTGCTACTTAAGATAATTATTCAGTTATGTTTGTGCTGAATCTTAATAGAGCTACTGAAGACACAGACATTTAAGGTGGTTCATCTTTTTGCAATTCTGTTGGGTTCTAAGTGAATGATATTTACATAAAAGAGGGATTATTGCCATGATTCGCTGGCACACATTTTTTTCCAGGTAGTATATTCAACAACACATTGACCAATAATGTTGTAAACAATCTTTGTGACAAATCCTGTGATAATACTTGTGACAGTATTCCTCTTATATCTGTTGACAGAGAGAATGCTGCTGACTCATCAATTTTCTCCTATTCAGTCATAGAATCATAGAATTATAGAATATCCCGAGTTGGAAGGGACCCATAAGGATCATCGAGTCCAACTCCTGGCACCACACAGGTCTACCCAAATATTCAAGCTAAACATGAATTTTAAAAAAGCTCACATGTTGAGTTTACACTTCTAAAACCTTGGATTACTTTACATGACTAGGGAAGCATCGTTTTGTTTTAACAGTATAAGAACACAATATCTGATTTTCCCATTGTGATGTATATTATCTTCAATAGATCATTTTCAATATGACATGCTCATTCTTTTACTTCTTTCTTTATTTCACTTTTTTGTTCTTTTTTTTTTTTTTTTATTTGTGCTCATCACCATCTCTCTGGGTGCACATGTAAATTATTAAGAGCAATAAGTAATGGTTGACTGTTGTAAAAGTAAATTGAAAGAGACTCAGTTGAACAATACAGTATATCCCTTACCTAATGCCTTGCTTTTCCCTTAAGGCAAAAGCCTCCACCAAAGATTTTTTATTGTGCCCAGAAGGTCAGCAAGTTTATCCTGTACTGACCTTTACAGGGGAAAAGAAATTTAATTTAAAAGAACCTCCAGGACAGCTGATCCCAGCTATTGCGAGTTTAGAATTAATATACAATATGCAAAAATAATTTCACCTGTCCCAGCAGTAGAGCTCTTTACATAGGACATAGGTGTCCCAGTGGAGATCTAGTCAGTGAATTCCAGAGGTCAGTTTATCTCCTCAAAAACTAAACACTAAGTGTTCAAACCAGTAATTTACATAGAGGCCACTGAACATACACAAGTCATCTAGGGAGATAACAGCCATGATATAAAACCTAGAGGACATCCTGCAATGGAAACTCAGATGGGCCACCTCAAGACATCTCAAATAGTACCACTGTCTGTGATAAGGCAACCAAATCAAGCCCCAGCTAGTTAGGTCAGCTGAATCTCTCTCTGGACTCCATTGATTGTATTAATTATTTCACTACTGATATTAGGATATTGCTTTATAGACAGGTGACTTTAAGTGAGAGGAGTCCCATTCCAATATTTAAAAGAATAAATAAAATGCTGTCATGTTTGTACTTGACGTGAAGGGAATGGAAGGAATAGTGATCATGACATTCTCAACTTCGAAAGAGATTTTTTCTGTCATGGTTGAGCCTGAGATGGTGAAGTACTTACTACTACTTGAAAAGACATTTCATTAAACTGGAAATGAATAGGTATTATTAGTGTCTCTCCCTTGTAAATGTTTGAGTTTTATATTTTTAAATTCTGTGATTTTTATCTGAAAACCTATTTCATCTTTAAAAGATAGTTGCAATATTGTTCCTATGACAAATTGCTCACAGCAAGTGAATTACATTCTACATCTCCAGTAGTTGCTGAGTGGTCAGAAGCAACCACTAGTTGTTTAATAACTTTAAAAATTAAATTCCAACATCATATATCTTTATTAAATTATCGTAGAGTTCTTGGTCAAAAACTTGACCAAGCTTTTCTAAGCAACAGCTCAAAATTATATACCTTGTAAAGAGCAATGGTGATGATCCTGACTTACGCATTTCTGAATACTCTTGCTGTTAGAAAATATTCCTTTTCCGACAAAGCCCTTAGATGGGTTCTTTAGAGTTCATCAAGCACACTGCAGAAATTGTCTGCTTTTCTGCACTTACCACCAAAATATGCAGCTTTCTCTCTCTGAAAAAAAAAGACTGTTTTCCATCCCATGTCTTATCATGTGTAAGAGTAGATCATCTTCTGTACAGTGTCTGATGAATGGTTTCTAGACAAGAAAAACATATATTCCAACTTTGTGTCTTTTCAGAAACCTAAGAAAATTGCTGTACTGCTATTGTCTACAGTGTCCTTATCTTTCTATCACTGTCTGAAGAGATTCATAGAAGTAAACATTATTGTTTAGTTGTCTCTGGAAAAAAAAAAAAAAAAAAAAAAAAAACAGCAATGGAAATGAAATGTGTTTTGATTTGGTTAATGAACATCTTCACAATGACCAATGTCTGCAAATTCTCAGAGGCATTAACAGATCCTCCGAGTTCAGATGAATACAGAAGGGACCTCTCATCATGATTTTCTCTCACCGTGACTCCAGGGTACAGTCATACTGACCCATTATAATCTGATAGCTATCCATCCTATCTTTTGAAAATCCAAATGATTGGGTATTCCAGTGTTTAATTATTCTTATAACTAAAAAGATTATTTTCCTACTATTTGACTTATATCTCCTTTGCTGCTGTTAAAACTGTGGTAACTTTTCTTTCCCCAGTATGTGGAATATTTTGTCATGTCTTTCTTCGTAGAGCCTTTAAAATATTTGAAGTTCATTAAGATGTCTCTGTGTGGGTTTTGGTTACATAGACTCGATTATGCTGATTTTTGTAGACTTTCCTTATAGGTCAAGTTTTCTATTCCTTTCATTATGTTTAATTATTTCTTCTGGATCCTCTCTAACTAGGTTAGATTTTTCTTGGAACATAGTGCTTATATCTGGATATGCAGAATAGTGCAATATTAAGACAGTTGAATCGAATACATTGTTCCATTGCAGGATTGTTTCATACAGTTTAACTATATCACTACTGTTTATTATAGAATCATACAATCATGAAATGATTTGGATTGGAAGGGACCTTCTAGTTCCAAGCTTTTTCTATTTATTTTTATTATTATTTTTTCAGTTTAAAACAATTACCCCTTGTCCTATCACTACACTCCCTGAGAAAGAGTCCCTCTGCAGCTTTACTGTAGGTACTGATAGGCTGCAATGAGGTTTCCCCAGAGTCTTCACTTCTCCATGCTGAACAACATAAGTTTTCTCAGCCTGTCTTCATAGGCTGAGGTGTTCCAGATCCTTGATCATCTTCGTGGCCCCCCTCTGGACTTGTTCTAATACTTACATGTACTTCTTTTGCTGGGAGCCCCAGAGCTGAACGTAAGACTCCAGGTAGAGTATCACAAGAGTAGAGCAGAGGGGTACAATCCCCTCCCTTGCCCTGCTGGCCACACTGCTTTTGATGCAGCCCAGTATACATTTGGTTTTCTGGGCTGCAAGTGCACATTGCCAGCTCATGTTGAGCTTCTCACCCAGCAACACCCCCAGGTCCTTCTCCTCAGGGCTGCTCTCAATCCATTCTTTGATCAGCTTGAATTTGGGCTTGGGATTGACCCAACCCAGATGCTGGATCTTGCATTTGGCGTTGAAGAACATCATGAGGTTCACAAAGACCCACCTCTCAGGCTTGCTCGACACTACCACACAGCTTGGTGTTATCGACAAACTTACTGAGGGTGCACACAATCCAACTCTCCATGTCACTGACAAAGATATGAAACAGCGCCAGCCCCAATAACGACCCCTGAGGAACACTACTTATTACTGATTTCTACCTGGACACTGAGCCATTGACTACAACCCTTTGAGTGCAACCATCCAGCCAATAACTTACCCACCGAGTGGTCCATTAATTCACTGCATGTCTCTCCAATTTAGAGACAAGGATATCATGAGGGACAGTGTTAAATGCTTTGCACAGTTCCAAGTAGATGCTATCTGTTGCTCATCCAGCAATGTTGTAACCCCACCAGATTTGTCAGGCACAACCTGCCTTTGGTGAAGCCATGTTGGCTGTCACTAGTCACCTCCTTATTTTCCATGTGCCTTAGCAGAGTTTCCAGGAGGATTTGCTCCATGATCTTGCCAGGCACAGAAGTGAGATTGACTCACCTGTAGTTCCCTTTTTTTCCTTTTTTAAAAATGAGGGTCATGTTTAACCTCTTCCAATTCAGTGGGAACTTCACTGTACTGCCACAGCTTCTCAAATATAATCTACCGTGGCTTAACAGCTATATCCATCAATTCCCTCAGGACCCATGGATGCATCTCATCCATTCCCATGGACTTGTGCACCTTCAGGTTCCTTATCTCGTCTTGAACCTGATTTTCTCCTATGCTGAGTGACTCATCATTCTTCCACTCCCTCCCTTTGCCTTCACAGGCTGGGGCTATGCAGCTAGAATGAATTTATGAAGTTTGTGTGTGTCTGTGTGTGTAACAATATATCACTGCACTAATATGATTTATCATAATCTTCAGGTTCCTTGCTAGTAAGCTTCTGTCTACACAACCTTTTCCCGCTTTGTATTTGTGCATGCAGTATGTAAATTTAAATACATATATGAAATATAAGTAGTAGAAACTCAAAACATTGGAAGAAGACAAACCAAAAGAGAGTGATTTTCATGCTAACATGTATTCTGAAAAGTAAAGGAGGCAAATATTATGATGAAATCTCATATAAATAACGGATACGTCAGCATCTTTAATACTCTCAGAGAATTATCCTTTTCTAAAAGCAGAGGAATTTTATACTTTTTTTTTTTCTGATTTATCTGATTTATTTCACTAACTTCCCATATGTTCTCTGTTTTTTCAAGTTTTTGATTTTTGAAAATAGCAAGTATACATCCCTAGTCAGTACATAGATAGTCAATGTCGTAACTAGTGACTATTTAACTATTTATTTATTTATTTATTTATTTAGCAATGAGTAAGAATACATTAGGGTATCTCAGAGAAATTTGTCAGCCTTCTTATTAAACTTATAAATGTATATTTCAAAGCAGCTGTGTTTTTTCTTTATGTTCCAGGAAGAGCTTACAAAAAAAAAATAAAAATGTTGGCAATTCTTCCAACAATATCAGAATAAAATTACCAAACCAGTAACTACTACAGTCTTGAGAATTTTAGATTTCTCTCCCTCATGTTTACCTACTGAACTGAACATAATTCAAATTAATTCTGTGAGGTTTAGAAGTCAATGTCAGTCTTCAAATCTGAAATGGCTTAAATGTCACAACCTTTGGGCAACCTAATCTAGTGGGTGGCATCTCTGCCCATGGCAGGAGGTTTGGAACTAGACAATCTTTAAAGTCTTTAAACCTGAGACATTCTACGATTCTGTGATTTATTTATTTATTTATTTGCTTGTTTTTATCCCCATTTATATTAAGTGGAAGAAGAGAAGCAGTGCTTTTAATTCCAACTATATTTTTTAATTCTTCTCCCACTACTTGCTTTTCTTTTTGAGAAGCTGAGGGTTAGAGTTATATTTGTCAAAATTCTTCCCTAAATTAAAATGGTTATATTTTTGAATGTTAGAATTGCTGACAAAAACTTAAAAACAAAACAAAACAAAACAAAACAAAAAAGATTCCTATATTAAGAGCATGACAATGTTTGACAATGCTAAAAGTTCAGTACTTGAAGATGAGCCGTTATTACTTATGTTCTCTTGAGATACCACAAATGGTCACATAAATATTGATTTAAAAGGGGGTATTTGAAGGGCCTTTGGCCAGCCTTTCCATTTAAGTTAACTATACATAGTATTGTGTGACATGCATTATGAAGTGTCTTATCTGACTTAACTATAAAGGGCCAGAATGGTTACATAATAGTTTTCTTTCTGGAATATATTTTTATTGACCTTGGTTACCACAAATGTAACCTTGAAAATAAAACATTATTGACACATTAGTAAACAAAAATACTAAAAGGAACTTTATAGCTAGCTAGCATCACTTTTCAAATGGCATAGTAAAAACTACCTTGATTGAGCGTGAAATTTGCCCCCTGCAGTTTTGAAGGCATGCGCACCACTTGAGCCCCATTTAAATCCTCCAAATGGAAGTTAAGTGGTGAATTCCACTCCAAATACAGATTTTAAATGTTCTTCATTACATAAAAGCTCTAGTTCTTAAAACTTTGACTTTAAAAAGTATTAATGATATTCAGGGTGGTAAGATTTTCATTGTGTTTAAATATTATTTTCACGCCTTTATCTCTAATAGATTTTGTTAATAAAGAAAATAGAGCTCCAGGAAATGGTGATGTGATTGTAATAGACTTCGTTCAGTAAAGCTCCTGCTGTTAATTAAGAAACTTTCATCTTTGAAGTGGAGTGAAGAAAATTCTTATTAATAAAGGTGTGTTAGGTCAGTAATAAAGTAGATTTCCCTTTGAACATTATATCTAATCAATCCAGAGAGAATTAAGACAATTATATTTTATCAGAAACATGTAGAGGCAAGGATCAACAAGGGGGATGAAGTGTGACTTTGGTATTAATTACAAAACTGTTTTAGGAAATAATCAATCCTTTGTTAATCAGGGTAGGTATATGATATGACAAAGAAATTATTTATCAAGCCACAAGGGTAAGAATTCTAGACAAGGGATTATAAGGATAAGTTTGTGAATTATAAAGCAATCATATTTAGGTGCTTCTTTGCATTTTAGGCTGTATTTCTAATTGCATTCTATTCCAAATATCACTAATTAATTTAGAAGAGAAACATTGAATGCTATAAACCATAAGAGACACATGAATTAGACCATTTCGTTTTTCAGTGTCCCAGCTATTCTCTTGAAACACTACTTTTTTTTTTTCCTTTCCTTTTTTTTTCTTTCCTTTTTTTTTTTTCCTTTCCTTTTTTTTTTTTTTTTCCCAGTCTTAATTTCTGAATGTACTTAACTTGATTTGAGGGACAGAATAGATTTAGTCTCATCAGTTGTTCTTCCAGTACATCCAAACTACATTTTTGAATCAAAGCCACCTGAAAAATTATAGTAATTTTTTTTAAGAACAAGTCAACTAGATCATGCACTAAAATATATCAGAATTAATATTTTTTTCCACAATCATTTTAATCATTTATTTTAATTTCAGTAGGTTTTGTTGATACCCTCAGATCCCTCATCACAATAACTATACAGAAAGAAATCATAATTATAAAGAATGCAAGAATCAGGGATAATACTAAGTATACAATTTCTTTCTTCTTAGACAGGACATTGTCATTTCCAGATTTGGTAAATATCTTAGAACTCTTCTTCCCTGCATATGGTTCGAGTAAACTCTGTAATAGGAAATAAATATAACTTTAACTGTCTTTGGAAACATTTAAAGAGCAAGTACCATCCCTAGATTGCAATTACCATCCCTATATTACAATTACAATAAGTTCTGAGAGATGAGGTGTGTGTCCTCTTGTCTGTTGTTTATGCTATAATATTTAAATACCAGTTTTTATGTTTCGTTAATTTTCTTAGGAAAAAAAATAATTGAATTGTCAGAACCACTGCTTTTTCTTTTTCCTAATTATTTTCTAGTAGTTCTGTGACATTCCTGGATGCTTTTCAGCTACTGCTTGGTGGGTGCTTCTCAGTCTCTCTTTGTAACTGTGACTGGTGAAGTCTGAGTACAAATTATTCACTTTTTTTTTTTTTTTTTTTACATTAATCTTACAACCTTATAACTCTCCACATCTCTTGTAATTTGCATGTAATTGTTAATCTGTTTGATCTGCTGATCATCTTACTTCCTGTGACATGTGGTATCTCAGTAACTAATCTTTCAATGATAATACAACCCAGAGACACCAAGTGTTGTACCAGCCATCAAATACAAGCATAGAAAGAGAGTTTTTGTTATGAAGAGTTTTCAGTGTAGATGCTAGACAAATTTTAGACAAAAATGTTAGGTAGAAGCTTGTGGAGAAGAAAAAAGTTGTCTAGAAATGTCAGAAGCCTTTAGCCAGATTAAGATTCATTCAAATCTTTCAACACTTTTTGCACTGTAGTTAATTATTATTCCCTGTCTCTTTGGCAGTGTTCCTTAAAACAAAACAAAACAAACAAACAACAACAACAACAAAACCAGTTTATTAGCTCCCAGCAGCAGGTACTAAGTTTTGGTCTGTGTCTGTCCATGGTTTAGTGGGAGTCTTTGTGTAGTCCTGAAGAACAAATAACAGCAATTATGAGCCCAGTACTTCAGTCCCCCAGGGAAGGTTTTTGTGGTGGCTAAAGTCACCTATTTAACTTTTTCTGCAAATGGAAATTTGTTTGAGGTACCAGGAAGGAGAATGTTGACAGATGAGGACTATATGAAAACAAAGATCAGTTTATCAAAGATATTTTTCCTAGGAATCTTGAAATTAAAGAAGTGATTTTCAAATAATCTATTTTTCCCAGTTCAGTTCTTTGACTCTCTTGCTGTAAAGTTCTTTGACTCTCTTGCCATACTAATTCTGGTTTCTATTGCAAAGTATTACTTTGTCTGAGATTTGCTTTAGTGTGGATTTTATTTACCTCCTCATGGAAGAAAAAAAGGTACAATAGTCTTCTCCCATAGAAAGAATCACCTTTTACTCTCTCTCCCTCTCTATCATAAAATAAAATAGGGCAGAGAAGGATTCAACACTGTTCAACATGTCTTTTTCTGGCTTCTGTTTTCATTAACTAAATATCTGATTTATTTAAAAAAAAAAAAAAAAAAGTTCTCTCATTTACACTTTTTCCTCTCTGAGATGTTAGTGTCTTGCCTGTTGCAAACATTTCCTGGATTTGTTAAACTGATCTCCAAGTGTCAGAGACACAATGCCAATACGAACTGGCACCCAGGCAATTTTCACAGCTAAGCCAAAATCTTAACAGCTAAACACATCTCTTCTTTATGCAGATCCTCCCAAAGTCTGCTCTTGCTATGTTCTGACATATTGTCCGTAGAAAGGAGGGCTTATTCTGAATGCTAGCAATAACCTCTGACAGCTTTACCTGATGTTAAGTGAGTACATTTCCATTATTCAAAATATACTCACTTTTTCCCCTCAAGACCTTCACTCACCAAGATGTCTCTAGGTTATTTTTGTCAGGGTTTGAAAAATTGCTTAGTGTGATTTTTTGATGCAAGTTAATACAATGATAAGCACAGCAAAGTCTCCAGGAATAGCAAATCATTAATTTTCTTCAGAAAATAAGACCTCAGTGATGAATAAACTCCATAACTATTCTATAGTTTTAAAAGCTTCCCTGGCAGCGAATATCTGAACTGCAAAAAGAAAAGTAAAGCATGTTACTAAACCAGTAATTATTTTATGCAGTCAATCAGCAAATAAGCTTGAGGATGGAGGGCACTTGACAAAGAGGTTTTAGATTAGACTTCACTAAAATGGATGATCTTTATTTTAAACACATTATGCCTCATAATTATAGGAGTAGATAACTAGAAGATGTAGCTAAGAAGGGCGGAGAAGAAAGTTCAAGGCAAAGTAAATTGCTTTGCATTTTCATTGGAATGTAGGCAATATCATGAGTCAGGACCCCATTTCATATATTTTAATAAACAAAGTAAATCCTGGTGATGGAAATCATATGAGCTGTTCTGAAATTTCTGGTGTGGAATTCATCCCATACCAGCTGTTTCTTTTAGACCAAAAACAATACAAAGACAACATTCCATCTTATTTTTAATATTGCTTCATTTTTCCCCATTATACTTGACATAATTTCCCCAAATGTGCTAATCATTTACATCTTAAAATTTAATCATTTAATTCTGTCTCAGATAAATTATTTTTAAAAGGTTATTTTAACTGATAAGATTTAGATGTTGCTGAGGCAAATAACTCCGGGGAGGTTTTAAATTCAGTATAATCGCAGAGTTACCAGATTATCTATCACTATATCCACAAAAAGCCTCTAAGGAAGAAAATTTAAAACTTCCTTTCCTAAAGTTCAGTTATTTCTCAATTTTACTACCAATTCTTGTTACAATTCTGGTGGTTAACCTCACTTCTAAAATCAAATTCATCCTGGATTTATGGACCCAGTTATAAGTGCTGTGACGTTATTTGGGCTCCAGTCCCAGAATGGGTGCCAGTGCTGAAGAAGAACTTTGACAACTTTGCTTCCACTCTCTCAGTGCAAGCTTTCCCATAGAATGAAATAACAGTTATGCGGAAAAAAAAAAAAAAAAATAATAATAATAATAATAATAAACCGTTTGGTAGCTGATAGCTGGGGTGATGTTAGGCTTCTGTATTGAGTAGAATTTGTCTTTTTGATTCTTCTAGAAGCTTTAACATTTCAATGTCAAAACCAAAAGTACATGCAGATCAAGAAAGTGACATTTCTGAGGTATTTATAAAATAAAATTGGAGTCAGCACTGTTTATCCTGCATTCCTTCAAAACAAGTTATTCTGTAAATAAATAAATACATAAATCAGGTTTCTGTGATTAGCTATCTGAGAACAAAACATACATTTCCAGCCAAACACTAAATGATTTTAATTTGTGCAGAACCTGTAATCAGACATTATGAGAAGGGATTAAGACTGCAGGTATGGGATGATGTGCTATAACATTATGCTCTGCACAAGGGCTCAGCCTAAATAGTTCCCTTGGGAACTCCACCACCCCTTCAAATTCAAGATTGGCACTGAATCCCATAACTTTATGGTTCTGGCAGTTAACAAGAGAGTCAAACACCACGCAAATGTTAGTATGCTGCTCATAAACACCATGAATGCATTAAACATACTGCCTATCATTAAGGCAGGCTGATTGTGTTAGAACTTAAAATACAGCTCAATTTACAAAGGCAAGGATCTTCTGTGCAGAATGCTACATCTTCCCACAGCCCATTTTGAAGGATGAGAATATTAATTCATCCATCTCTTGAAAAAAACAAATGAAAGGTAATGGTGTTAACAATGGTGAACCCGTCTGCCCAATGGGTACATTCCACACTGCACTACAGTAAGGATATGAAACCAATAATTTTGCTGTTGATCAGCAAAATATATCTTTTCCTTTGTATGGAGGTTGTCCAGAGCAAAAAGGATACAGAAAACTTGTATTTTGCTTCACCTATGCCTATTTTTTACTATTGTAGGTCCAGAGGAGCCAAGCACAGGAGGCAAATATTTATATATTTAATAATATTTATATTTTCATATCATATTATACAATATATATTATATTATATTTATATTATATATATTTAATATTTATATATATAAATATATATGTATTTATATATATATATTTTTTTTCATGTACAGTTCAAAAAAACTTTAGAAAATAAAACTTAAATGAAAGCCCCAGAACAAAACTTAGAATTTCACTAGTGGGTTTATTAACAAAGAGTTGGTTGGCAATTAATTAATTACAGCAATAATTTTCTGCATTGGAAATCACTCAAATCTTAACCAGAGGGTCTCAAAGGAACAGGAACACTAAAGTGTCTTGGCCAAGATACAAACAAGAAAATCTAGCCAGGCAAACTGTAATACATAACAGATTGTGTGAACCTTGTTTCATGAATGAATCAGAGCCATGACATTCTTTTGGAGATAACCTACTGGCTCTAAGATGGTGAATTTAGTCCTTCTCTTCACAGCTTAATGTCAACCTTACAAACAAGCTTCGACAACTTAAAAAATAACAGAAACCACTTGTACACATAGAATACAATCCAGAGCTCACTGAGTTTAACAGAAAATCTCATAGTCATTGCTGACAGTGATCATTAGATGAAAGTTCTTTAAGAAGTTTTCTGAAAATAGTATTTCAGAGCATTGTGTTAATAATTTGAAAAGAATGCCTCCATTGTCAATCTAATAAGACTATGAGTACAAAATATTGACAAAAGAACGTGAAATCAAGAGGTTTTTGTGAAAAACACTGCAGTTCATTTTTTTCCTATTTTGCCCCCCCCCCAAAAAAAACTTACAGACATGAGATTTTTCCATAAGTCTTCGTGGAATACTTACAGCTAAATCTTTTGTAGTTGTCAGGCTCTGACAAGTAACTGACTCTTTAATTTATCCCATTTAATCTTGATTGCTGGTTAAGGTGCTAGAGCCAATACAGAAATTCACTTGCTTTCCAGGTCTCAGGTTGTTTGCCATCTTCCGAAAAGAAAAATATATATATATATATATATATATGTATATATATTTACTGGTAAATGATATGACTTTGATGTAATTTATTTTTTAGATTGTCAGACCTTGGGATGTGACTGTTATCAAAACACATCTCTTTCAATTAGGTCCCAGCCAAGACAGGGGTCTTAAGCTCAGATGGCATTTTGCCATCTCGTACATGCTCCATGAGAGTGGGTAAACTGTCTTCACACGTGCCATACTGTCAGGATGTCTTATCTCCAGAATTAGGGTTGTAGGCAAGTGACAATTTTTTATTTATTTTTTTGGTGTCTGAGAGACTTTTCACCTTGTGTTCGTTGCATACACATTGACTTTTGCCAGTATGTATTGTGGTACACTGCTTACCACAGCCATGCTAATCCACTTCCAGCTTGCCTGGGGCTTTCTGTGCCATCCTGGTATCCTAATGCTGATGTACTTCTCCACAGTAAGAGTCTCTGGGTCTTTGAGAGAGACCTCATGACCTTAACCTCCATGACCTGTAATTTACCAAAGGAGTGACCTTGTGACCTTAAACACTGATCTTAAACACTGTGAAATGATTAGGCAATTACGCCATATATTCATATTCTGCATATTTTTAATATTTATTAGTATTCATAGCAACAGAGATGTAAAATTATGATAAAGGCACTACTTTTAAAGGACTAGTCCAGATTTCATAGCTTTATAACAGAGTTAAAAGAGCAAATAGAGAATGAGTTAGATCTCCAGATCAGTCATTACTTTTAAAGATTATTTCCAAATAATCTGGCACTAGCAACTGTTTGTATTTAATCTCTACTTAATTTTTACTGTAATGTTAATTAGGTGATATAAGATATTCAGAAAACAGGAATTGACCCTGAAAAATATGAGTAAGACTGAGGCTGTTTTCTGTTTTTCAGGTCAGGTCTACAGCTTAAAAACGAGGTTACCTTTTGTACAACGTAATTCACAAATGGTTTTGGGGTTGGACTACAGATAATTATAGCTGAATCATTAACAGCAAAGGAAGAGAAATCCTAAGGATGCAGGGTTATTTGGGGCCAATGATGAAGAAAATGAAAGTCAATTTGAAAAGAGTGTGTATGGAAGTGGACAAAAAGGATGGCAAAGGAAAATAACCTGATTTTTCATTTGGATAACAGAGAGAAGCTGTCAAATGTTTTCACCTCCAGGGCTTTTTTTTGAATTAGCACTAGTTTGACAGTTGCTGCTGTGAGGTGCCTCAGGATTAAAAGTGTGGAGAATAGAGATGTCATTCTGACTCCAAGAGAAGATGACATTCAGTAGATCTGTATTGGATTGCATCTTTATCACAGTAAAAACCATGTCTCACTTGTTCTAGTAAGTGTCTTACTTGCTTTTCATTTTCTGGACACCAAAAAATGCAGACTGACAGTCTGATTAACTCTCATAACTTCCATTAATGATTCTTCATTCAATCACATTTTAAGGGACATTTATTCCATAAAATCAGGGGTATCAAGGACAAGACTATAATGCCATACCAAATATTGTTTTTTTTTTTTTTTTCTGGCATCCACATTCAATACAGAAATGATTGTGTTATTCAGCCAAAATGAGAAAATATTTATCAGAGTCATCACTGAATGTAAATGTCTCCCACAAGAGTTCTACCTGAAACTGAACCATTTTGCAAACAACATAGATAATTATACTATCCTCATTTGCGTATTTCAAATTTCAAAATAAGTCTGAGGATTCATTAAAATAGAAAACTTGTTTCGATGTTTTTGTTGTTGTTGTTGTTGTTGTTGTTTTTGTTTTTTAGGAGCTCCTCCTAATATTCCACTAAGGGAAAAATAAAAATAAAAATAATCCTCTCTTTGGTTTTGAAAACGTTAAGAGGAGAAGTAATGAATTAATTTGAAGGGCTTTCTCTGTTTCTCAACTCCTCCTTCTCTTTAACAATGGTAATGATAACAACCCCAAAAGAGGAATGTTTGAAGACATTTTCCAATTTGGAATATTATCCCAGGATACATCTGAAAAGCACAAAACACAGGATAGTATGTACAGTGTTTCTCAGACTAAAGCTTTTTTTAATATGTTCAAAATTTTGCAGCTGAAAATGGGGCCATCTAAAGCCCTTAGTCCTTTGTGAAATCATTGCATTCTAAATTGTTCCAAGTTTTTTTTTCCCTTAATTTTAGTATTCCAATATTAGAATGCATAAAATATTAGTAAACTAGACTCTTTTAAATTAGGTATTTTAATTAAGTGGCATCTGGAAGGTAGAAAATAAAGAGAGTCTTAAAATGTGATGAATATGCAGTTCAGAGGCAGAAATAGCAACAGAATTTATATCTACTGCAGTGTTACTCTTAAAACTTGCACTTAGTAGTGTTGTTTCTGTAAGTATTACAGAAAATATTTACTACAGCACGGAAACATAAGTGGATTAATTTTTTATTTTTTTATTTTTTTAAGAACTGAACTCACAAAACTTAATGGGAAATTAATACCTTTAGCTAAGTTCCTTTTTCAGCTGAGAGAATTATTTTCTCTCACGATGCCCTTAAAAAAAGAAACTGCATTACCTACTCGGGTTTCACTTAGCCTGAATAAAAGAGACAAACATTTTGGTCTTTTGTGGTAAAATAACCTTTTTTTTATTTTTTATTTTTTTTTTTTTTTTCCTTAAAACATTGTATTTTCCCTGAATTTACTTTCAGATTTGTATTGAAAATGTGTTACTTACTGCACTTAAATTTCACATTTGCCTTTTTCTTGACAGCCTTATAGTGACTTTTAAATATCCTGTGATAGACTATTCTTCTAGTGCCATTTCTGAGCAAAAAGCTGCTAGCTCATTTCAGAAATTTTGATTACTTATCCCTCAAGTAATTTGAATTATTTGATCTCCTCATTTTCTTTTCATTTCTGGTAATTTCCTCCTTTAAGCCATTCATCCTTCCAAGATATTTGTAGATTTTCTTCTACAGTTTTACCCAGTTTTGTATCATCAGTAAATTCTATGAAGTCAAATCTGATCATATGATGTCAAGATCATTAAAAAAACTTTGAGATGACTATGATCCTGGTCAGTTCTTTCTTGTTTTCTGTACCATATTTTCTTCATCAAGCACCTTGCTAACACTTTTTTTTTTTTTTTTTTTTAACTAATCTTCATTTTTTCCAGTTTCCATTTTCTATTCAGCATCACTGAAGCTTAGAAAAAAAAAAAAAAAAAAAAAAAAAAAAGGCATATCTTGAAAAGGACAGATCAGACTAGACTAGAATTCTTTGGGAAACTCATTTTATTTTTTACCACCTTATCTTGGGTGAAATCAACTAAACTAACTAGAAACGTAACTTAGCTAAATAGGAGTATTCTTGTCTCCAGTCCAGAAGTACATTTTATACGCGTAAAGTTGACTGTGAACAAATGAGGATGAAAAAACAATATTGTAGTTCAAAGGGAATAACAGTTTGTTGATGTTGTTTGGTGGTGGTTGTGGTGGTATTTTTTTCTAGATTGTTGCTTTGCCGTGATTGCCTGCTGGTAATTAGAGAAGGCCTTCTAGAAAAAGCATAAAAAGCATTTGCTCCCTGTTTTGACTGCCAGTAAGTCAAGCTGTCAAGTTAAAGCATGGTGTGTTTTTATTTTTAATATACTTTTTTAGGGGGAGGGTATTTTTTTCCCCTGAAAGATTATTTAATTTCTGCTAGAATAAACTCAAAGTGTAATTAGATATCCAAACAGCAAACACTTGTTAAGCTTTTGGAATTTCAATCCCACAGTTGAACTTTTTGCCTAGGACTTTTCTCTAATTTTCATATACAAACACAGGATTAGACAATCTACAAAGATATGTCTTTTTTAACCATTAAAATGAAATAAATGTGTATGAATTGTTTACCTGTTAATAATTGTTTACCTTATATTTTCCTTCAAATCTCTTTTTCTTGTAGAATATTTGTATATTCTTTATATACAAATTGTATAGATATAAATATCTCTATATATCTAATATATCTTTAGATATATTTCAATATCTCTACGACTGAAAACTGATCTCCTACACTGAGGAGTTTAAGAACAGCTTACGAGAGTCATGGCTCTCACTCTTCTCTATACCTTAAGAGAGAGAGCTTGCTTAAAATTTGATTAGGTTGCCCATGTTAGTCCATTCACAATTCTGTCTCCTGTGTCTGACAACAGTGATGACCACTGTATTTGTATGCCCCCTGAACTAATAGGAACTGCCTTGGGATGACTGACTCACTTCATTTAGACCAAAGTTGTTAGAAAATGATTAACTGAATTTGACATGGTGTAAAAGAAGGGAAAGGCCCTTAATCCTGTTACGACAATGTGTCTCTTGGGCTATTATGTCTGCAAAGTTGCTGCAGAATTTGGAAGAACATTAGGATGGAAAAATGAAGGAGACATAAGAGACCAGTGCAATGGGGGAAGGAAAAAAAAAGTAAATACTGACATGTAAACTTCAGCTGACAGTGCATCAGAGCTTTTATTCTTTTGCAGTTGTCCTGCTGCTTACTATTTATTTAAAAGTGTATGTTTCTCCAATCCTTACCAGAATTACATTTATCTTTATTTTTGCAATAAGAATAATAATTCTAAAAGGAAGAAATATAAAGATATATCATATAAAGGAAATTTATTTTCAAAAATCATATAATTACTGTTAATGTACCTTTTCTAGGCAATGACAAAATGGTATAAAATGCTGCTGTTATTTATTATAATATTTACAGAGGTTCTTCTGGAGCAGACAGGCATGCACCTCTACTGTCCTGGGCACTGGAAAGAGAGAATGATTTATAGTCATGCCCTAAACTTCTTACAATATAAACAGAAAAACAGACAACATATGAATGGAAAAGATAGCATGATAGGTGGCATATGTATGGAAAAAATGGTTTGGAAACTATTGAATTAGTTCTATTCTTATTTGGAATAAACATTCGCTAGAAGAAACACAGAAGCAATGATGGTGTTTAAAACCCAGAGCCAGGGAGTAGGCCAAGAGAAAAGAGAGAGAAGGAAAAGAGGAGACAATTAAAAGGTGGCAAAAAAATTGTGGAGACAGTGAGGAACGAGAGGTAAGAGGATAAACTAACTTCCATGACAAGCTAACACGTCTAATATAATCAGATTATACTGTCTTTCCCATAAAATCATAGAGCCAAGTTAAAATGGAGATTTTAACTTGAGTAGCTTGGTGAGAAGCAACTACACATGAACAAAGAATGGACTTCTGTTCACTACAAAAATGTTAAGATATGAAGATTTCCAGATGAAATTATAGCAATTATCCCTCCATAGGGTTGTTAGAGGTGTTGAATCATTTTATAGATATTTTATCATTTTAATATTTCTACATTTGTTATGTAAAAATTTTATCTTCAAACAAAAGAGTTTCAAAAATGTATAACTTTTTGCTCCAAGAAATAAAAAAGTATTTTTATAATATTTTCAAATAGTTTTATTTTCTGCACAAGACAATACCATGCAATTTTGTCCAAGTTGATATCATTTCACAGAAAGGGAAGCAAACTGGTTTTCTTTGAATAACACTGAAAAAAAAAAAAAAAAAAAAAAAAAAAAAAAACCTGCATGGAATTTTCCTAGCTAGCTCTTTTATTAACAACCTTAATTTCCTGTGCTAGAGTTATAATATTAATTAATTTTATAAATGGAATTTAATATAAAAATTCAAACCATGCTGTGAACATGGCAGGAGAGGGACTGGCCACTTCTGCATCCTGTGAGCTGGAACTTGTACACACTGTAGAATGTGACACTAAAGGACATGCTATGGCCCCAGTTGTTCCTGAGCAACTTAGTGACCAAGGACAACAATTTGATACAAGAAAGTAATTTTATAGAGTGTAGAGCTGGGTAAAATATATGAATTCATATATAGAGGAGAATCACCAAGAAATAGTGTCCAATCCATCAGCCTTACCGCTGCATTCAAAGGATGAAGCACACTTGGTCTTTTAACTGAAGATTTTCTTCCTTCGTATGTGCTCCATTTATGTGGAACATGAGATAGCCCATTTATGGCCCTCCCCATGCCAGGACTGTCAGAGCTAGGTTTACATTACTGAGTAAAAGAGGGAGTCTTTCTTCTTCTGCAGGAAAGGGCAACTCAAACCTGTATTATTTTCATTTGATCTTGCCCCTTGCGTTTACTTTTGGCGAGGGAACGTGAAATCTACAATTTTCATCTCAGTCTCAGTGGGATGGGAGAAATAAAAAAGAGAAAGATATGTATGCGTATCACACCACAATTTCTGGTGGTATGTATAGGCAATCCATTACCAAAATTTGTTTCTCTATGATTCTTAATAGATATAAATCAGCAAAATTCAATTCACTTACAATATTTAGTATTCTACTTCCTATGAATCTTAAATAAAAAAATGATAATGTATAACAACTGGAGAAACATCCTGATATTTTCTGATGCATGTTTTGTAAAGGACACTGATATTTTGCAAATAGCTTATGCATTATTCTATTAGAGCAACATGGAAGAGATTCTGTCACTGATAATTTTTTTTCCTTTTTGATTTTGCCATTTTTCTGAGGCTCCAATATGTGACATGCACAGTGAAAGTATGCTACTCATTTAGCAAATGAAGAATATAGGTCCCAGTAAATCATTCATCTTTCAAGCACAGAAAACAATTCCAAGACAGAGAACATATGAGATATTGAATGATATACTTTTATAACTTTATTCTCTCCAAAAGTTTAATTTTATCTTTCGTGTCTTGTAATTACATTTTATTTCTGTGAAACTTTCTTTGTTTCTGCTCACAGTAATCTTACAGAAAAGAAAAAAAAAAAGGAAAAAAAGAAAAAAAAAAAAGGAGAAAAAAGAATAGACATATCCACCTATAGTATTTGAATGACAGCTGATCTTGACTGCAGACCAAAATCATTAAATTTTGAAGGCATTTCAGCTTGGAAATTTGATTAATATCAAACAAAGCCCTTTAATGCTTCACCATTTTTGGAGTGGAGTGGCACATTTAATAATTATATGAAATCACTTTAATTTTCAACACCTATTCTGCACCTTTTTTATTTCCATGAGATTGACAGGATAAGAATACTTAATGCCTAAACAAGAAATGCTCATAACCATCAAACTTTTTGTATTTTCTAAATGTAACTTAATGACCAAACCAAAAATCGTTGCCTAAGTTATCTCCTCTATTGAATTATTTTCATTATAGAAAAGAACAAAAAAATCCATCACTTAATGCTATAGATATATTAGTCCTACAATTGGGTTATTAATCCAAAAGATACCAAAAAGATGCAAAAATCCTTTTAGACAGATTTAAAATAATAATAATAATAAATAAAGGTTAGTACATTTCTTTTATTCATATTTACTCAACTATCTTTTGCAGTGATTAATAATAAATGCATATATACATATCAAATCTCCATATGTCAAATAGTTGTCAACACACAGAACAAAAAAATATCATTCCACATTATAAATGGGTGTCTGAAAGTGAATATGTTATTTAATTTTCTTCATATTTAACATTGCAAACTGCAGGCAACATCCCTTGAATTGTCTGAGATGGCCCAGACATACTGCCTTGTAAAACAAGTAATCCACACATTTTGGTAATTGCTCTTTCCACTGCATCCAGTAATTAGCAAGGGTTTCCTCCTAATCTTTTGTAAAAAATATTTTTTTTTTTTTTTTTTCAGCTGGTGGCTGAAGGACTCCTCGAGTTTAGCTTCTTGTGCACACCTTAGAAAATCAAAGTGTCTTCTTTGGTTATCAACATACTTGTTCAAAGTCCTTTCTAACCTATTAAAATGTTAAAGGCAGACAAATAAATATAGGGTAAAAAGGAATGGGACAAAATAATCTAAAGGAGTAAAGACAGTGAAAAAAGTTACAAGGGGAAGTAAAACAGAAAGTGCAGTTAGCTGATGGGAGCCTGGAGAAACATTAAAAGTTACAGAATAACTCCTAGGATCTTAGTTTAACATCCTCTCTTGTCCCAGGACCTTCTCCAGCACAAAGTTCTAGCCCAGTACAGAACTAAAGTTGTCTATGCCATGCAAGAGGATGTAGCGTCTGTGAGGCAACCCCTGATCTTTTAATATTCCTCAGTTCCTGTGTTCACACATTTTTATTAACAAGAAAGACAAGAACTTCCCCACATTTTCCATTCTTCAGTGGTTAAATGGATGACATTCTTGCTGCAAGAATGAAGAAATTGGGTGGGATTAATCTCAGCAGCTGTAATATAAATAGGTGGTTTCTATCTTGGGATTTCGAAAACATTATTTATTTATTTATTTTTAATTTTCGACCCTTTGAAAAGGTGTCTATTCTGTGTCTGTCTGATTTAAGACATTAATTGAATAAAATATTATTGATTGGTCCCAAAAATCAGTGCAGAACAAAAAAAATAAGTAGTGAATAGTATCACAATCAATAGAAATAATAGTATTATGATCAATACATTAATTAGAATAAGTAACACTACTAACATGTAGGAATGTTTCAATTTCTGCAGTGAATGGACTCTGCTGTCAGTCATGTCCTTCAAATTTTAAGTAGACCTGATAAAGTCACACTGATTTGGTCATAGCTTGCACACCACAGTTAGGTGTCATGTCTGTTAAATAAAGAGGGCCACATGTCATAGAGCATGAAAAAATCATTAGGTTTTCATATTATAGAAGCTTGAAGGGGAAGGCTATGGACACAATAACAATGCTGCTCCCATTTGATGAACAAGGAGGGCTGACAGTCATATGTGATATCTCTCTGAACACTCATAAAATTAAAACATGAGGATTCAGACAGATTATAAAAGGAGAAAGAATTGCTCACATTTTTTCTCTATCACTTTATGACCTTAAAATGCTTTGCAAGCAATACAACACTTAAGAAATTACTAGTTACGGAATAAGTCTTTATCCTTATTTTGATCGTTTCATGATTACAGCCCAATGACAATCAAAATTAGAAATACAAACTTATATTTGCAGGTGTCGTAAACCTAACATTCCTATTTATTCACACCATGAACCTGAAAGAATGCTTATCCAGAATTTTATTAA
Organism: Nettapus auritus; assembly: GCA_011076525.1. Lineage (NCBI taxonomy): Eukaryota > Metazoa > Chordata > Aves > Anseriformes > Anatidae > Nettapus > Nettapus auritus. The sequence continues at coordinate 200,470,006 of CM021765.1, forward strand.
ACCTCTTTAGTTTGCAAATATGGAGGAAAAAATCTTTCTTTCATTGAATACTGGAAGAAGAGAAATTAGATCAGAAGGGATTTCTTCTTTATACTTTTAATGAGGTTCTCCCTGGCTCTTGTTTCTCACCACCTCCAACTCAATCTTATTTTCAATTTAGCAGACACCAAAATGTTTATATACATTAAAATAACCATAGAATCCTAAAATCATTAAGGTTGGAAAAGACCACCAAGATCATCCTGTCCAACCATTCCCCAGCCACCAATATTACTCAACAATCCATGTCCCTAAGTACAAGATCCAACCTTTCCTTAAACATCTCCAGGGACAGTGACTCCACCACCTTCTTAGGCAACCTGTTCCAATGACTGACTGCTCTTTCTGAGAATTTCTCCTAAATTCCCAACCTGAACCTCGCCTGGCACAGCTTGAAGCCATTCATTCTTGTCCTATCTCCAGTCATCTGCAAGAAGAGGCTGACTCTCTGAGGTAGTTGTTGGGAGCAATAAGGTCTCCCCTGAGCTTCCACAAAATGAAAAATATTTTTAATTTGATTTAGGTATTTCATTCTTATAAAAATTATTCAATTCCTTCAAATTTAAACATTTTTCAAAGATCTTTTCAACATTCAATTTCATTCCATCAAGATCTTCCATTTTGAGGGTAAACATTCAATTAATGTTTTTTGTTTGATGTTTTCTACAAAGCACAACAACCTACAGATTTTTAGTGCAAAACTGGTGTGTCAACACATACCCTCAAAATATACTGATTTTTAGTTTCAGGGTTTTATTTCTTTTTCCCCTTTCCTGCCCCAAAATGAATAATACATTTCAAAAGACTTTTAAGATGAATATTTTTTGTATAATATGTACTGGTCTGGGACATGCAGTTATGAGATCAAAGTTAGCTCTTTTTGGATTGTTAAAATTTTTGCCATTTTCCAACATCATGAGAATTGAATTAATTATCTCACTTCTGTCACTTGTGCTAAAGGAAATATGTGATGTAAAGTTTCATGAATTAGTCCTCTTGGGTCACATTCATGCCAACTAAAATCTTATTTCTGTTATGTAAGATTTTTTGCACACTTCATTTGGAGAAAGTGTTGATCCCACTTTCTGTTTCATGAATTAATCTATTAAGAACACAGAAACATTGGAAGTGACCCCGGTCCGGCAGGAAACAGAGTGAGTGAGTAGTAAATCATCCCTCATTCATCACTTTTGAGATCTGGTAAACCATGCTACAGAATTGGTTCCTCCTACATTGCTGAGGTCCTTTGCAGAAGTGCTGCCGCTGCCAGAGTATGTGTTACCTAGTCCACATGAACAAGACCTTTAAGATGGAGAATCAGAAAAGAAGCCACCAATGGAGCCCATAGACCTCCCCCCCTTCCCTTGTCCCCTTGTTCTCTCATAATCACCCCCCTGTTTCAAGTGTATATACTTCTGCCATCTTAAAATATGAGAAATTTTCTACTTCTGTGTAATTGGACAGGATTTTATGTCTACATAATCCTCAGAATAAGAGCCTAGATAGATACTTTTCTGCATGTGAATAGCCCAATTTTGTCATCACATTCTTTTCAGCAATGGAAACAGACAGTTTGTGACATTCATTGTGAAATGAGACTTATGGCCTATCTGAGGTTGCAGGAGATATCAGAGTGCTGATGGCAGGACTGCTATAGGCTAAGGCTAATAGAGCTTCTCTCTATTCCATTGTCTTCCCTTATCCATTTCTTCTAAAGAAATACACCAGGGGGATGGGAGCAGCCATGTAAACCTGCCCTCACAACCTCATAGGCATAAGGTTTACTGATTTGTTCTGTATTTATATGACTGTGGCGTAAAGATGGTCCTTATGCCACATATGACCATAGCTGCGTGGAGAAATTAGGTATTTTCAGTGTATCATGCAGACCAGCATAACTGTAGTTAAAAAGCATGCCCATAAAAATCCCTTTTCACGGGTCCTGTGGGCAGCTCCAGGCCAAAGCCACCCTTATATATAACACAGAAGTAAATTCCGAATGACTGCTCTGCTGTGAAAGTGACTGTAATAAAATCTTATTAAGCATATTGGTAGATGTCACACAATGAACATCTTCCTTGAAAAGAATCAGCCTTTAACTGCCAAGACAGAACCCGAGTAGTGATGACGCAGTGGCGCAGGTTGCCCAGAGAACCTGTGGATGCCCCTTCCCTGGAAGTGTTCAAGGCCAGGTTGTACAAAGCTCTTTGGGCAATCTGATCTAGTGGGTGGCATCTCTGTCCATGGCAAAGGAAATGGAACTGGATCATATTTAAGGTCCCTTCTAACCCAAGCTGTTCTATGTTTTTATGGTTCTATGATTCAGTTAATAAGTGGGTCCATATTAGTACATAAACACTAAGGAATTTATGTTCAGCAGCCAATGTGGGGGGGGGGGGGGCGGGGAAGTGTTTCTTACATATATACATAATGCATATAAAGATCTCCATACATTTATTCTAGACTTAAAATTCTAACAACTCGTAATAATGCATCCTGATCTGAGTTAACACGGAAAAGAAAAACAGCCACGTGTCAATAGCTTAAAGTTAGTATGGCAAATTGTTTTCACTTTTCCTTTTATTTTTATTTTTTTTAATATTTTAAATCTTTTACAAGAGGTCTAGCTAGTGAAACTGAAGTTGAAAATCAATTTTTGAAAAGGTTTGCTTTTTTGGTGTTTATTTTTGTTTTGGTGTGTGTGTGACTTAAATCCTTTTTATGGCCCATTTCACACTGTGGGATCAACAGACATTCAGATATCTTCATCAGTGCAATAGTAGAGGGTAGTGAACACTGGCGTGAGGATGGAGATATGATACAACAGAGGAAGCAGCCCTGGAATTTCTTGAACTTGTCTTCTTATATGAAAAACATCCAGTGTGCATATCGTCTGGCAACATTCTAAGTCTGTTGGTATCCATCCAACCTTAAGAAATAATCTTTCTTTTCAGTACATACAGTTATTCCTTCAGAAAGTGAAGGAAGGAGGGAAAGAGTTCTTAATTACGACAATTAAAGCAGAATTACGTAAGTGAAATTATTTCATTTCTATGACATAAGGTCAATAATCCGATTAGTTGTGAATGCATTTATGCTCCCTAGGTGATCACACTGTTAGCATTATACCTGCATATTTGCATCACTGGGCTAGAGCTGCCTGATAAGAGCATTCAACCTCCATTGTAATGCTGATTTACTTGTGGGGTGGAAATATTTTTATCATGTAAATAGGAGGTAAAGCTCCATTCCATTTTGTACTGATATATATTGCTGGAGTGCCAGATCAGCAACAAGAGGTCATGAAGGTACTTCAAGGGGAAAGGGAAGGAGAATAATGGAAAGGATATGGAAAGGAAAGGGTATAACATTCAAAGATGTACAGCAAAACTGTAATTTGCAAAGACACTTGAGTTTCCCAAGACTTTTCCCAAGATCACAAGTCTGATGTTGTGGATACACAGAGAATTGAAGACAAGTTTATAAGCCCCAAAACAATTAATTTTCCCTGCCATCTTAGTTTCTGTAAATACAGTACAAATACAAAACAAAACAAAACAAACAAACAAAAAACTTCTAATCATGAACTTTGTCCTGTTCAGATATATTGTAGATGTTCTGTAGAGAGAAGGCAAAGAACATGTTAGAGATTTTTTATTTTTTATTTTTTTTGATTTTGATCTTTGAAATAGTATAGATGGCTTTATGTATATATATGTATGCATATATAGTTGTGTGGATGTATGTAGTATAGACAGTTTCATTAGGTCTCCATATCCTGAATTGCTCAGGTCCTTTGTAGTTGTCTCTTCTTCATGTTTTGATTAAGGAGGCTGTTAATTGTCCACTAAGAAGCTGATTTTTCTTTACATAATCCATCAGTTCACTGTCAGGGGAGTCAGTCGGCAAGGAAGAGGTCCATGGTATGATGATGTCTTTTCCTGTGTGATGTCATTAGACCTAAGCAAAGTGTTATTGTGGTCAAACATCAAGGATTTCACGTCGCATGTTACGAGAACAAAGGGAAACTTAGAAGAATTATTTTTAAGAGAGCAATAGCTTCTTCCAGTCATGTTGAGGTCTCATCAGATGTAGAGGAAAAGCAGTTATGTTAATGCACCTTGAATCATTCCATCTTCCCCTTCCCTGTTTGTTTATTCCTAATAGTGCCCCAGGTAAAACAGAATCAATATATGTAATATGAATAGTTAAAAACAAACAACAAAAACTCTTTCCTTTGACAGAAATATGATTTACACTGGTGTAAAACAAATTAAGTCAATAATATTCTTCTGTCATAAAACTGTTGTACACATATGTTGAAAATGGTCTTCATAAAATACCTAGCAGTATACCAGAGATATACATCATACATGGAAGAGAGGTGCAAGCAGAGGCAGGCACTGTTTTTTTTGTTATTGTTGTTGTTTGTTTGTTTTTTTGTTTGTTTGTTTTAGTTTGCTTCTCAAAACACAAGAAATTCCCTACAAGCATGTTCAACACTTACTCTTTATCTGAGAGTAGTAGTACAGGAGACTGTTCAGTGAAGGTACACAAGTCTGACCCTTCAATGCAGATGGCTCCTTTAAGCTTCCCCACACCTGCAGTTATTGCTTTAGGAATGTTAGGAGGGTGCAAACCTCCTGTTTTATTTATTTATTCATTTATTTATTCTCATTCATATCTGTTCCCACTGCCCATTTCATAGAAAAATAGAAACTTTAGATGGAATGTGCTTCTAGGGGTCATCTAGTCAGCCTTCTGCTCAAAGCATGAATGTTGCTAAAGCTAGGTCAAGTCAGCAGTGACTCCTTAAAAACTTCTGGAAAACCTCCAAAGATGGAGATTCAATAGTCTCTCTGTTCAGTTATGAAATTCCTTCTGTTCCAGTGTTATGCAATTCTCCTACTGAAAAAGACCTTTCTGATGTCTAGTTCGAACCTCCCAAGTCACAGCTTGTGTTCACTGAAATTTGTTTTACTATCTGCCACTAGAAAAAAGAATTGGGCTCCATCATCTTTTAACTCCTCTTGAAGTAATTGCAGTCTGTCATGAGACTCCATCTTTGACTCATTTGATCCATGCTAAACTTTTGCAAATCCCTTGAACTTTCTAGGCTGCGTGCTCTAGGCTTCTCACATTGGTTGCTCTTTGCTGACTCTGTTTTCTTCACATGCTTCTTGAATTTGAGAGGACCAAGGCTGAACACTGTGTTCCTGGTGTAACTTCACCGGCATTCCTGAAAAAAATAACACCAGCTGTCTCCTCCATGTTCCTCCTACTGTACATAAATACAGAGCATGCCTTATTCACAATGAGCGCACTCTTGGCTCCTGTTAAACTTAGAGTCCACAGTGCCTATCTCCTTTTCAATAGAGATCCTGCTCAGACAGTTGGTTCCCAGTGATACCAATAAATGTCTTTATTCTGCCCATGTGCAGAATTTTGCTTTTATCTTTGTCACTCTCCATGAAGTTTCAGCTTACCCAATACAGTTCATCAAAATCCCTCTAGATTGAGGCTTATTTATTTGTTTTGTCAGTCACTCAATAATGTAGTATTGACTTTGCTCATTTGATATCTAATTTGTCTCATCTAATTTGTCTGCCTAATTTCTCCAGTCCTTCTTGAACCTCCTGATATTCTGTGTCTCCACAACCTTCTGTGGCTATAGCTTGTTATTTCTCCCCCCTCTCCCCGCAAAAGAAAAAAAAAAGAAAAAAAAAAAAAAAAAAAAAAAAAAAAAGAAAAAAAATATTCATAGCAAACTCTGAACCCTTCTAGGGATTAGGACCATATGCAAAGTTACAAATTATATCGCAGTTTCCTCCAAATCTGTTCATCTCTTTTTTTTTTTTTTTTATTATGATATGAGTATATGCCTGTCATTAACATCTGAGGTCCATGGGGACATAGTTCTCCAAACATGAGCTGTTCAACTCTACTGCTTGTCTTTCATAATTAAGTCCCTAATTCAACATAACACCTAAGCACATCCGTCAGCATGCTGTTTGCATATTTTGTTAATGATGAAGTATGCATTTTAGTGCACTGCTGAATATGGGCCTAAATGGAGAAAATACTCATTTGCCAGATATTTTTCATGATTTATTTTATTTTTTAAGTTCCTCAGTATGTATACAGAAATAGTGACTTTACGACAGCTGCCTGGCTTGTGTCACAGTGTGATCCAATACCACAACTACAGTAATGACCATCTGTTAGGTCACCTTTTCAGGTAAATTGAGGAAAGATTAGGGTGTCAATGCAGCCAGATACAATCCTTATTTCTTAAGCAGACTTCAGGAAAATTGTTAGAAAATTGAATGGAAAACGAAGAAAAATATATTTTTTTCTTTAGAAAATGTTCAGAAGAACCTGTACACCACAGGGGACAAAGGATGCTTTGCGTCACTTACCCATGTTGCCAGTGAAGATGTTATTTCAACATCAAGTGATTCATCAGGGAAGGAAAATGTAACAAGTCAGAAGTCTTTCCAGAAAGAGTGGAAATGATAGCTCTAATTTTTCATTCTCCAGATTACATCACAAGTGCTTCTATATGTTAGAATGATGATTTCAGTAAATATTTTTTTTTCTCTCTCTCTTTTTTTTTTTTTTTAATATAGAGAGTGATCATAAGTTCTATCTTACAGTTAGGGACAAGACACAAGTCATGGCGTAGAAATGAGGTGAAGTAAAGAGACAGACAGAAGCTAATGAGACTTTGACTCCACAGCCATTTCCTAACAATGTCCTTTGAAAGAAACCAAAAAGACTTAAAGGACAAATACATCATTCATTTAAACCTTTGATGTTCTTGAAGGTCTTTGAGATGTCAGCACGGACTGAAGTGTGAAGAATGGAAATAAGATAAATACTTCCTTAATTATTCTTGATATCTAAACCTGACAGTTTGTGCCTTTTTTTCAATAGTGATAAACCACTCATGCAAATAAAGTATTTAAAATAAAATAAGTACAGATATTTTAAGATCTACTTTGAGAAATATTGTTAATATTCTTCCAAAAATGGGGGTGTGATAGATTAGCCCCACCTTGCTGGAAACAATATATTATTTTTTCTTTGATTTTCTGAAATGTCTAGCTATTATTTGATACTCAAACTGTTAAAAGCACAGATTATTATTATATGCTAGTGAAAGTCTGTAGAAATCCACATATTCACAAATTAATAGAACAGCTAAGATTACAAGTGACTTTTGGAAATCGTGTAGTCCAACCTTCTGGTCAGCCAGGTCAATTAGATCAGATCAAATAGATAACCTAAACAATTTATCCAGTCAATTTTTGAATATTACCAAACATAGACACTCCACAGCTTTTCTGCACCCATTTTCCAGTATTTGACTACCCTCTCAGTGAGAAGGTTTTGACTTATATCTAATGTAAGTTTAGTATCAGATTTTCCCTTGTTGCATCTTCGTCTTGTCCTGGCTAGACCTTTTCTTATTAAGTAGTTGAAGACCACAGCGAGATCACCCTTCACTTTCTCTTCTTAAGTTTGAACAAAAACAATTCTTTCATCGCTCCTGCAAGTCAATACCTGTGTCCAGCTGAACACTGTGCAGCCAATGGTAATTTCTGCAAATTTCAGGTAGAGAGCACAGAAGTATTACAATTGAAACTGTGCACAATTATTATTATTATTTTTTAAATAGTTTGAGTCAATAAATTTGCCAGTTTAAATTTGTACTTAAAGAGGTGTTTGAACTAGTAGTATCCTTAATAATTTTTTTGAATGGAGGCGTCAGTTAGTAATTTGAATTTTTAGACACAGAAATAGTCAGAAGTTAAACTACTACATGACTTTTTTTTTTTTTTTTTTTTTTTTTCCATTTAAAAGATCGAAGCTTCATTTGTTTTTAACCTAGGGAAACAAAATACAAGAAATAAATGCAAAGCCACCTGAAATAGTGCTGTTTAACATTTTTTTACTCCATTTTCTCTGTGCAAAGTCAAAAGTGCATTAAAAAGTAATATTGTGCTGAGCTCACAAATATGCAAACGCCTCTAGATATCTTGTCTCAATAAAGTTTATAGAATGCATTCCCAAAGGTCTGACAAGAAAACAGAATAAATCGCAAGGCTCATAAAAAGATAATGCATGCCATTTTTTTGCTTACATAAACACAAACAAATGCAGCAAGAGTCAGGAGTGACTCTGAGAGACATCTTCAATTCACACTAGTTTCTTTTATCATCACATATATTTGCAAAGAATTACCACTAACTAAGGCAAAAATAAATAGTAGTTTGTGTCAAGAACATTTTATACATGTGGACATAAATAAATAAAATAAAATAAAATATAAAATCCTTCAGTTTGGCAGGTTCCGTGGTATATTGCCTTTTCCTTTCTTTTTGCAACTAGTCAGATGAACTGTTTAGAATCATATCCTGTCCCTTCTCAGAAATAATTATATATATGTATATATAAAAATAAAAAAGAAGCTTAACGTATTGCAGTACAGCAGGAAATGCCCAGCAAACTCCATTGCCAATTTATAAAGAAATTTAAGTACATAGTTATATATTCTGAGTAAAGATATCCCAGTGAAACCCTCTCCTAGATCATAAATCAGGGAAGTTATTTGAATTATTTTCCTCTTCTGTGAGCAGGTCCAAAGTGAATCCAGAAAAAATATATATAATATCAACATCAGAGCATTTTTAGTTTACTTACAGAAATCTGATATGCGTTGCTATTATATGATTATGGATAGGCAAAGGATTGATACTTTCTGATTACATACTCTAATGGAAAGAAAACCTAAATAGAGAGTAGAAACTTGTATTTATATACATAGATTCTCATACACACAGACATTTATTTTTGTAGTTTCAACCTACATAACATCACCCCTGTTTTTCTGTGGCTTTCAGGAAAGTAATTCAAAATATAGAAGCTTTGGGCATATTCCAACTTTCAGTAAGCCTCCTCCACAATTAATTTCTTTCCACACCATTCAATGTGGGTCAAGATCTCTGTCACTGCTGTATAATGTAAGCATTAACAAGAAGAAGGAATTATTTGCTCCTAGCAGTAGTTGACAAAAACTAGGTGTTTAGTCTGAGCTCCTCAGCAGGATTCTTTGAAATTCCCTTAGTTACCTACTTTTGGATGGGATGAGTAACCTCCTTCACTGCTCAGAGGGAGATTCTATTCAGATGGCCTAGACAGCATGCCTAACATTTAGACACCTGAAGTGAAACAAGGAATTCAACTTCCATAGCAACTTCATCTTACTTTAATAGCAGGAACACCTGAAGCAGTGCAGGTCAAAGAAAAGAGTAAGTGCAAATGTATGTGTTAACAATGTGAGTAACTTTTAAAATACTGATGTTCATAATAATTAAAACCTGTTCTCAATTTCTGAACAATGTTGCCATTGCCATCTAGGCCATGTTTTCAGGTTTTGAGTCAACAATACTGAATTTAAGCAGTAATGTTTTTGTGTTTGTGAAGTTCTAATAATATGAGACAAAGCTTATCCTGAGAAATAATCTTTTATTAAATTAACTGGTAATATTTTGGAGATGGAGACACAAGAAGATGACTTTTTACCCACACACCTTCATTTTATGTCTGAAATAGCTGGAGTACGGTAGCTAATTGTGTTCATGTCACATGGAGAAAAGGAGGACTGTCACAAGACATTGTGGTTGTGGAGGTACTCAAAAACTTCCTAAATTCATCCATATCTATAGGGAAAAAACAAACAAACAAAAAAACCTGGAGCTGTCTCATTTAAAATATTATTTTCATTTTATGTACAAATGTTAATTATGAATCTTCAAGACACACAGAGATCAAAGGAATTGGCTGAGACCACAGCAAATTCATTTCTGGAGTAATCATTCAGAGAGATTCAGAGGTCATCCTCCAAAGCTCAAACTCGGCACAATATTACACCTGAATACAAAACACTCTGATTATGCAAACCAAGGTATCTAGATTCACTCCCACCTAACCCCCAATTGAAAATGAATTAGTACAAATATCAGATGAATGCAATAAAATGCTTATTTTGAGTATCACACATTCTAAAAACAAAATTTGTCATCAAACATATCCAATTAAGACGAGAAATTCTTAAATAATTCATCTTTGATTTTTCTTTCTTTTGGATACTCATACTGCTGATACTACAGCATTTTATTTTTTTCCTTGGTCTGTGCCAACAATTTCATAACACAAATATGACTCCTGTTTATTCTGATCTTATTTTTCACTCATTTCCTCATTGAGAATTCTATACCCTGAATGAGTGCAAAATATTTTGCCTATTTTTGGTCCATCTATAACATTATTGAACAGTTTACACTGTTCACTTGGAGAAAGAAAGGGAAACAAAATGGTGGAAGAAAGGGGAAAGAAAAAGCGAGAGAGCAAAAAACTTCCATTCATCACTTGCTACTAGATTAATCTGGGCAACACTATCAGAACAAGTCAGACCTAGACTTTTATATTATATTATATTATATTATATTATATTATATTATAATCTTTATTTTATTTTTATTTTATTTTCCCAGCACTATTTTCCCTTGTTTTGCTGCTGTTAGGTACAAATTTTCATCACATGAACCATACCAATAGTATTTTAATATTTACTTTTGCATTTGGAGATAGAGTCATGAGGTGGTTTTGTTTATTTATTTTTTTCTTTTTTTTTTCCTTACATATAAACTCTGAGAAATATCACTGTTTTCCGGGATACTTTTCAATATCTTACAGTGCGGCTGTGGTGTTACAATTTTTCCATTTACATTGTAATGACTGCTGCAAAATAAGGCAATGTCAGCCTATTTTACAGTGATCTTGCCTAATAAGAATAAGTACTCATGGACATGTAACTTCCATTATCACCAGTAATGGAACAATTACAATGTAAATTGATGTGATGTTTTGGAGTACCTATAATTTGCATATTATATGTGAGTTTAAACTTCCTGAAGGTATTTAAAATTGAATTATACAAGCAAGAATGTACATTCTTTGTGGCAAGCTGAGGTTCTTTCAACAGCTGGATTACAAACCAGGAACCATATCATTCAGTTTTTAAGACTTCAGGGTAACGTAATTTGAAACATGTCTTACATATCTATATGAGTATAGTATGTGAATATGTGCATATAGATTGAGATGTCTTTTTTTTTTTCCCCACTTTTATTACCCATCTACCAGTTCATGAGTGGCAATCTGGTTCTTTGAAATATCTCCATTCATTTAGATTTTGTGGAGTTATATTTGTTAATATTTTTGGCTTGGTCCTACAGCAGCTGAGATTTCCACATGATCCTTATAATGTTATCAGCAAGGTCCAGGAAATTTTACTTTAGATGTATCCCAAACAGAGTGGCTTTGGGCAGAGACATCTATAAATAATGCAATGAAGCTGTCTTTGTATCCTGGTTGAACTGCTTTAAATATCACATATAGTTGAAGCCATTGTCACTTGAGGATACACTTTTGTTGGTATAAATGTGCCTGTACCAAAATAACTCCTCCCCTTATAAAGATTGTAAGATACATCAATACAATTAGTACATTTATTGCACCATAATTTACCTACTATAGGGACTGCATAGAATCATAGAATATCCTGAGTTGGAAAGGACCTACAAGGGTCATCAAGTCCAGCTCTTGGCTCCACACAGCACCACACAAAAAAACAGACCCTATGTCTGAGAGTGTTGTGCAAATACTTCAACTATGGCAGACTTGGGGCCGTGACCTCTTCCCTGGGAAGCCTGACCACCCTCTTGGTGAAGAACCTTTTCCTAGCATCCAGCCTGTCCCAGCTCCATGCCATTCAGTTAGGTCCTGTTGCTGTCCCCAGAGAGCAGAGCTCAGCGCCTGCCCCTCCGCTCAACTCATGAGGGAGTTGCAGGCCACCATGAGTCCTCCCGTCAGTCTGCTCTGGTCTGGGCAGAACAAATACAGTGACCTCAGCCTCTCCTTATATTTCTTTCCCTCTAGACACTACACCATCTATCTGACTTCCTTTGGACACTGTGACAGTTTCATGTCTTTCTTATATTGGGTGACCAAAATTGCACACGGTCGTCAAGATGAGGTCACACCAGTGCAGAGCACAGTGGAACAATCCCTTCAACAAGCTAGAAATTCTCTGTATGATGCACTCCAGGATACAGTTGGATATTTTGGCTGCCAGGGCACATTGCTGACTTGTATTCAATTTGTTGTTGACCAAAATCCCCGTATCCCTTTCTGCAGGGCTGTTCTGCAACCTCTTGTCTGCCAGTCAGTACTTGTATGCAGGGTTGCCCCATCTCAGATGCAGAATCCGACACTTGCTATTGGTATATGTCATGTGGTTGGTGATTGCCCAGCTCACTAATTTGTCAAGATCTCTCTGCAAGGTGTCTTCACCCTTGAAAGAGTCAACAGCTCCTTCTAATTCAGTGTCATATGAAAACGTACTTAGTATGCATTTGAGTCATGCATCTAGATCATTTCTAATAACATTGAAGAGAACTGGCCCTCAAAAGGAGCTGTGAGGAACCCCACTAGTGGTTAGCTGCCAGCCTAATGTAACCCTATTTACTAGAACCTTTTGAGACTTACCCACCAGCCAATTGTTCACCCATTGTATTATTTATTAGTCTAGCCGTAGGCTGGATTTTTCCCGTAGAATACTGTGAGAAACAGTATCAAAAGCTTTGCTGAAATCCAAGATACTACATCAACTGCCTTCCCTTGGTAAACAAGGTGGGTAACCTTGTCATAAACTTTTCCAAAAACATGAGTACTGCATTGAAACTATTTTTAAGTGGGGAGACCTGAGATCAGATTTCTGTCTCTGGATAAGAATCTTAAGTTGCTAATTTGTGTTCAGTTTGGACTTTTCGACTACGTTTGCTATCAAAATCCCAAAGCACTGATTTTACTGAGATTTTGGCTCCAAAGAACAGATGTCCTCAAACAAAACAAAACAAAACAAACAAACAAACAAAAAAAAACACACTCCCAGAAATTCAAGTAGTTACTGATTTTCCTTAAGTCATGATAGCTTTCTGAATATTACCTCTTCTCCCACATCCTTAATTATTGTTATTTCTAGGTCCTAAATTAATAGAGAAGACCCACTGAAAGATGCTGAAAAACCACTCAATTCTTACAGCCTACCTATAATATGAACACATCATTCAATAGACCACACTTCAAGTAATAACATGTAGCATATAATTATGGCAGAAGGAAAGTCTGATTTATTTTGCCAATAACATTTTACAGGACAACAGAAGGGTGGTACTAGAGACCCCAAACTACTTTCCCCTTTCCTGTTGTCAATTTAGAGTTTGTCACTCTTTTCCCTTCCCTAAGGGACACTCAGTCCACAGATGACAAGGAAACGTGCATCTGCTAGGGAACAGGTACAACCTGAATATCTTTCCTGTTCTCTGCTGCAACTTCCTTGCATTTTCTGGAGTCATACAAATGTAGGGCCATGCTTCCCATTGACTGATTACTGGCAGTTTTGATTATATAAATAGCACTCTGCAATTCAACAGAGTTGCAGGCAACAATGAAGGATTTGCTGGAGATGTATTCTTCCTTTGCAGTCTCATTTATCAATGTACAGTTTCTCACTTGCCATTTATCATCTGCTTTTCTGTGCTTCCCTCGACATCTGGAGGATTTGTAGTCTGCTAAGTGGAGCAAGGCCTTGTCTTGAATACCTTAGCATCCCTGGCCAGCCAACATACTCCTGCTTTTTCCCCAGTTTAACTTTTCTTTAAATAAACTTGACAGGTTCAATATATCCTCACTGCAAAGGATATATTTGGAGGAATTGTAAGTAATAGAGAGTAAACTGAAAGGTTATGGCTGATGGAAAAAGAGTGAGACATTGAGAAATGCACCTCTAATGCACGTATGGATTTATAATAACAAGCAGTTGTGATAATTGCGTGTCTTTTAACTGAAGAGGGCCATAAAATAATGTGATGGAATATAAGTATTAATGCCAGGTGGGAAGCATGTCTTCTGTTTTGCAAGTGTTTTCAGGATCTAAAGATGTAAGAAATAAAGAAGCTCCATGATCTCAGTTACGAAAGCAGTTGTGTATCCTGGTCTATTTGGAGAGGCTACTAGACATCCAAGTATGTTTCTGCCTTGTTGATGTTTCAGTACTGATTATCTGGGAATAGAAGTGGAGAGAAAAAGCAAGAGACAGAAACAATAAATAAATTAAAAAAATAAATAAAGAAAGAAGAACCCTTTGGCAGAAATCAAGTTAAATAGTTCATTTTTTTATTATTTTTTTTAAATTGTTTTGATAGTGACCTTTCAAAGTTTCTTTTATTTTCATTTTCAAATGTCAAAACAGGGCATTTGGACAATCACAAAACATGATATATTTTTTTTTTAAGCTGAATTGTGATATTTTTCAGAAGCAATCTCCTTTTGCAAATGGGTTTACTTTCAAAAAAAAAAAAAAATTCAGGGAGCAAAAAGAAAAAAATGAATAATTTCTGGAAAACTGATTTCTGTATCAGAAAAGCACACACCTGGCCAAATGGGTCTACCTGTCCAGTTCCAGTAACAAAAAGATCTGGTTCCCATGTGAGTAGCAACCTTTCAAGATTTACCTGGCTGTCCAACCAAATTGTTTCTAACACCTTAAGATAGCTAGAAGCGCAAGGATGGCTAAGGTGGGAGCTGGCCTGTCCTGTGTCCATTACCTGATCTAGCCAAATCCCTGACCTGACCAGCAGGTGGAGAAATTATACAGAATATAATTTTCTCTTTGTAATATATATTTTCCCTTTGTAATAGCAATCCATGTGCACTGATATTTATCCAAAGAGATTTTAGCATTCCTGTCTAAGAGTGTACCAAAAGTTGGTGAAGGTCCAAGCACTTGTCTTGAACTGCATCATTGCGCAGAAGATATCTGGCATTGTTGACTAAAGGACAGGGATGAGACTTAGGAGAGATTATTTCATTTCATGGTTGTTAGGGATTTGCAACATCTTAGGCTGAGCATCTTTGGACAGTTTCACAGAGGATCTTCATTTATTACTGATGCTGCATCTGAGCTATGGCAGCCTCAGCTCAGCAGGGCTTATACAGCATCAGGTTCACGTTGAACTACACCCAGGAACGAGGTGACTCTTTTAGGCAGCACGGACCTCTTTCATTATATATCCTTATCTGTTTATTTTGCATCTCCAGCCTTTTAAAGACATCTGTCACAAAGGTTTTCAGACATCCCTTCCATTTATCCTGGAGACATACCCAAATTCTGTATTTCCATGACCAAAATATTTCATGCACATTCAACATGGGAGTGTAACAACATCGAGCATTATTAAGTACTGTTGGGCCTTCTAGTAGTTCACAGGTTTTACCTAAACAACTACTAGCTGCTTTCTCCACACATCTTTGCAATAAAAGTACATAATATTTTTCAATCTCTGTCCATCATACCCTCTCTCTATTTAGAGTTTTGTGATGCTGCCTGTCACATAGTTTTTGATGTCATTACACACCAAATCTATATTAACAAAAGCCAGTGTTCCAGTGGACTGTGAGGAAGGACACATGAAATTGATAGAAATGTGAAAGGTTTCCCCAGCTCATATGTCCATACTTTATACACCCCCAAAATAAAATCCCAGATATGTCATACCACTACCATCACTTCAGAGAGTTCATACACATTCTCAATGTATTATGCTAAAAATATATATGTATTTAAAAGTACACGCAAACTCTCCCAAAGTCTTATAGCAAGGCAATACTCAAATAAAAAGCAGAAAATACTGTAATAACAAAACAAAAAAAAAAAAAAATGAAAAAAGAAAAACAGTAATAATTAACATCAAAGAAATCCTTAACCTCCAAAATAGCACTTTACACATTTGTAAATCTGTTTTTATCAATGGACAGTGGATTAAACACAAAGTAACTTGGTTGTATTTGAAATATCCCCATTCATGGCTTCTGATAAGAAAATTAGCAAAGGGCAAATAAAATAAACACAGATAGTTTTAGTGCAAAGCTTTCTGCAAGCTGCTTCTGTCTTTCTTAATCAACTAAGAATAGGCTGTGATTACTGTAATCATTATGCAATTAATCACTATAATTACTTTTTATTGGAATAATAGTTTAAAAAGCAACTAACATACTTTCTGTTCTTGCTTGACTGGAAGACATTAAGTGCTTGTCAAGAAGTTACTAAAATTATGTCCTTGTAATTTATTTTTCTTCTTTGTCATCTTACTATGTTTTTTTTTCTTTTTCCCTTTTTTTCTTTTTTTTTTTTTTTGTGTGTGTGCAAGTAACAGTGCAAGTTTATGCATGTTGCATATACAGACCATCTTCACACAAAACAGGGGTTGTGCAGTTCTCCAGTGGTAATAGGATGCTATTTTTGTGTAATTGGCATGCCACATGTTTCTATATCGCATGCAGTTACATGCAACTGTCCACAGTGTGGTCACAATTATATGTGGGTTTGCAGCAATGAAAACAAAGCAAAACCAAACCAAACAGGAAAAAAAATACAATAAAATAACAAACACAAATCTACAATTAAAAAAAAAAAAAAAAAAAAAAGTATTTGTATTTGGTATTCCTCCTTCCTGTTTTGAAGCTTGTCACAGCCCTGAACACACAATTTACCATCATTTCTGCCACACTGACCTCTAATCCCCAGAAATCTCCCAGAAGAGAAATCCAAGAACGCTCCATCTAACCCAACCCATCAGTCTTCCTCATTTACACTGCCCTAGCTTACAATCCAGGATGCTTTTGCTGTTTAAAATGTGTTTAATAAGACCTTTCCTACAGAGTCTTTGCATTTGTATGAAATGCTACAATCCTTTTTTTGTCTAGGTACACTACTATTTTATATTACTTTCACCATTAACAATACAGGATGATATAAATCTAAATGTGTTCACATTGAGAAAAGTAGTCTAAATCCATACCATTTTATAAAATATTATTGGGACAAAAAGTGAAGCTATATAGTTAGGAATGGAAATTTGTAGAGTAAGCAAGCATCGAGAATTGCATGGATGAATGCACTAATAATTTAAAGCTAGACCTGGCTAGGCAATTTCAGCACTTCCAAAATGATGACAAAGTGGGAATCCAGGAGTAATTCATTTTATGTTTCTTTGAACTGTGCTCCCTAGAAAGCCAGATCCTGAACCATGTGCTGTCCTACTAGGACAGGGAAGCAAGCTGTCAGCACTGGGAGTTAGACACCCACACTTCTTCCAATGATCACATGCAACAGATGATGAAACACTCTAAATCTGTGTTCAGTCCTGGATTTTTTTCATGCATTAAGCTGTGCAAGCTAGACTTAACCATCCCTTTCACGTCTATAGTTTTATATCCTAGTATACACCCATATAGCTATAAATGCCTATGTTTATTGGTAAATTTCAAACACAGATTCTATCAAATTATTTTAAAATACAGAAGAGGTCAGAAATGTGGAAAGTATTTTACATCAACATTTTCTGTTAAAAAGAAAGTCTGAAATGTTGGAGCAGATCAAGGATTCAGTTGCTGTAAAATTATGCTGTTTAAAGCACTTTCACTCCACCCACCTTTTAGAGATGGACCTGCAATGGCTATTTTTATGTTTTCCCCAGGCAGGGAGTAAAAATGCTTTTAAATAGCACCCTCTGACTCTCCTCTGATGTTGGACTATGCCGATGAACCACTAACAGGTGATCACGGTGAAATGGCTGTTAAATAGCAATTCATCCCCACACTCCTATCTTTCTGAGCATGTCTCCAATTGGCAGCCCAAGAAAAGTGCTCTTAAATTGCATTTTCTGCCAGTGTGGGACCCTACTGGTGCATTTTGAACCAACAGAACTTGAGTTTACTCTGCAATAGATTTTTACAGGTGATTGCTGGAGCATTTAAGCAGTTAGGGGAATTAAACTGGAAGCAAAGGTACTCATGCAGACATAGAGACATTCTTACAGAAGATTTTTATTTGGACAGATTAACATTGTCTGACCTCTGGAAAAATTCTGAACCTCTTGGGGGGAATATAAAAATGTTTTGTCTACATTCGTGTTTTAATAGATGCATATTAACATGTCTTAATAGCAGAACTTTCCTCCACGAAAGTCCATGACAGAGTTGATCATATAGGGGCACTGAGTAAACCCATGTCAGTATTTTCTGTTTTTTCTTTTGCTAAGAAATAGGTTCAAGGAATTACAGTGCTAATCTCTGAGATTCAGGAAGTAGTTATTGTTTGTTTTGATGAACAAAGAAAATCTCAGTAGTTTCATATCTGATTGACCAGAGGTATTGTGGGTTTTGAGGTTATTTTGGACCCTTTTTAAATGTCTGCTAGCTTTCTTTTAAAGTAAATATTAGGTTTTTTTTGTTTGTTTTTTTTTAACATTCAAAATAAAATAATTGTTTCTGAAATGGCTACCCTTTTCTCATCTGTGTCTATTCATAAAGCATTTCATGAATTCACAAAGTATTTAAATAGCCACAAAACTAAATTTTCCAGTGACATTTTTGGTAAAACGTGTGGGACAGTCTTAGCCAAGAATCATGACTAATTTCCTGCTCTAGGCTTGAAGCGGTTTCCTAAGAATTGGAAGGACGCACAGTTCTAGGGATGCTTGATATATAAAATGAAAATGCATCTCTCAAATTTGTTTTCTGCTTGTTGCACTGCTGGACTTATAAATTAGATGTTTATGTAAAGTGACATTTTTCATAATCGTTGATGTGTTTCATTAATTTGCCATACGTAATTTTGACTAAAGAAAAAAAAAAAAAGATGACCTAAAAGTTTAACAAATCTCAGTTCATCACTAAACTTTTTCAAATTTCATATGATATTATGTACCTTAGTTTTTCAACTACTGCGAGCAAGGATTGCATCTGCATTATCTTTACTATAATATATTTTGGGTGAGCTGAGTAAAATAACAGATGTTGGCTTCACTGAAGTCAACTGAAAATCTTCCCCTTGGCTGCACTAACAGCAGAATTTTTGGCTGGATTTGGGAATCTGTCAGCACCATAGCACCCCTCTTACTTGTACAACACAGATTTGCCCAGTTTGGTGGGTTATCACTCCCTGTTCCTAAGTCATCACCCATTGCTCCATGATGCTGGCCACCTCTACCCCTGTAAAGTCACACATAGGAAAGAAATTAGCTTGTTCTGTAGTGGAGGGAGCAAAGCCCTGTTTTCAGAGCAAATAATAGGACTGCTGTCCCCATTGCACCCCCTTACAGATGTCCCTTGTCAGCCAGTGCCCCTTACTTGAGGGTAGAAGCTGTCCTAATTCAGTGGAGAGAATTAAGAGTTAAAGACCACATTTTCCACTGAAAAGTACAGCAGATATGCCTACCAGGAGAGTGTAGATGGTGGTTCTGTCTCTGTTTTGTGTTTTGCAAGACTGCAAATCTGAAATTTACCACTTTAGTACTGTAATATTTGAGAATTTATCTTCATTATGATAATGCAGGAATGTATTTTGCCTTTGAGCCATGTAGGTGAACACCTGCTAACTTTGGGTTTTGGCTTTGAACCAATGGCAAACCTCATCATAATCTGTCAGAGAGCATCCTGCTCCACCTGGTTTGAACATAAAATCCAGAGGCTTGTCCCAGGTTAAGCTAAAGCAGGGGCACAAGTTTATACAAAATATTTGAAAAGAGTTCATTTCCTGTTCAGTGAGATTAGTTTGATCTGTAATGGAACCCAGTCCCATGAAATTTGTATAGTTTTTAGCTACCTTGAGGTAATATTTCACAGGTGAAGTAATAATACATTTCTGATCTCTCATATGTGTAATATGTGTATAAAAATCATTTTAATAGCTTTCTTTTTTTTCTTTTTTTTTTTCTTTTTTCTTTTTTTTTTTTTTCTTATTAATTTATGGCAACTGAATAAGGCTTGCAAAGTACCGAAGTAGATCAAGTCCTTTAAAAATGCCTTGAGCTATGGTTCAGTTATGATGAGCTGATATTTAGGAAAAGAATTAGCATGTCTGGGAATTCCAGACACAAGTCCCTGCATGTCAACAAGAGAAGAGGAAATATATTTTCTCTTGTCAACTTCTTACACAAACATTCACCCTGGATTTTTAAAAGTTTTCTGTAGCATTTCCTTTCTACTCTATTGGCACCTGCTGATGAAAGGGGACCTCTGAGTGACAGTCTTGGATTTCTTTAGATCAGATCAAAACTGACACTCAGTCTTTCAGACTAGGCCAGAGAAAATCAAGTTTTTCTGTGAAGCTGAGTCAGGCATAAGGAGAGCTTCACCAAACTGAAAATGAGGAAAATAGAAGAAAATTAAGTAGGCCTGAGCATGGACTGTTTGCAGTGCTATAAAGTCACTAAAATCTTGAAGGTACCTAAAATATTTGATATTCATGACTCTACATCAAAAGGTTGGGATAGCCATTAGGTATTAAAATTTGTCATTTTAAATTGCTTTTTTTGCTAGCACTAGCAATATAGATATTGAAATTTCCTCAGAAAGTGCTTATCTCATCAAGAGTAAAATTATAGTATATGAAATACTAATTACAGTATTATGAAGAAAGGTGAACTTTCCAGTGACATTTTATCTATTAGTAGAATACTAATGTTCTTCTTTCTTAAAGCAGAAGACACATGTCATGGTTTCTGTTATTTTCTCATCATAATATATTTTATATTTATAATATATATAAAATGTTTTTTTTTTAATCTTCTTAAGTATCCCTTACTCAACAGAAGCAGCTAAATTTGGATCACATCTGAATCACCATTCATCAGTATTCACTGAGAAATATTTTGTGATTTCTAGCTAGTAGGATAATACAAGAACCTCTTTCTAGAGCTATGCAGTTTCATATTACCAAAACAAAGTAAGTTATTATTTTGAAAGACAAATTATGAAGTTACGTGAAAATAGAGTAGGATTTTTTTTCTGTGTTTTACTTGTGTTAACAAGGAATGAATAGATTTTGATGATATACACACTCGTTTCAGTTTTTGTCTGAGACCAGGTAGAGTCCTCTGAAATTTTATTAACTTTGGTTGACATCTTTATTTAATATTTTCTTCTGTTATGTGTTCAAACAAAAGCAGTTCATTGGAAAGCTACACTGTTGTAACTTTCAGAACTTTTTCTGGTTTATTTACTGCATTTTTTGTTTGCTTCATGTTTGTTCTTACATTGTGCTCAATACTGTCAAAAGCAGTCAGTCTGATCTCATGAAATATCATACAGGGACTATAAAATATTAAATAAGTTTGTATAAGTTTTGGATATCTAACAAAAGTCATTTCATTATGTCTCAGCTGTATACAGTCAGTTGTGATCACCTTTGGTCAGGTTGAAAATAAAATTGGAAAAAAAAAAAGTGCCTCAATAAATATTTTATCCATCAAATTTAGCTTCCCTTTCCATTCATATAATAGTATCCTCCAATAGATGAGATTACTCATGTATTTTTTTTCACATATAGTTAGCCTTTTTTTCCCTTTTCTATATACAAAAGCAAGCGTCAAATATCCTGTGTTTGCTGTGCTAACTGCAGCTAGATTTCTAGTAGAGATTTACTAAATCAGTCACAGGGTTTTGCTTTCATAGACAACAGCAAAAAGGAACCACAAATTCTATTCAACCACAACCACATTTGCATGACAGTTTTATCACTGTGTTTCCATATACAAATTTAACATTCATTTTTGGTAAATATTTGACCGCTTATTCTATGTGCAATGCAAATACAAATGCGTAAGAAAAAAATAATGAATCAACATGTTGAAAAAACACTTTTTTTTAACATCCAGAATCTTTTCTTGCCTCACACAAATTATTCTGACATTTTCCAATAGATTTTAGACGCTTTTTTTTTTTTTTTTTAATATATGCATTACACTCCAAAATTATAACATGTTAAACCACTTCTGGAACTGAGGGGACAAATATTTTGGGTACAGATTTCCCACTTGTGGAATTTATTTGACTGCATATCCCATGAACACTAGAGTTCAGTTGCTTCTACTGCAGTGGAGCTATTCAATGTCACTTTCAGCTGGATCTATTACTAAGGTGTTCAGTGAAACACAGAGCTGGAATAAGAATCCATTAATTGAGTGGGGTTTTTTGTCTGTAAGTTAGGAGATCTGAACAATTTATTTTAATGGCTGTAAAGGGTGGTGCTTACCTTGATCCATCTATTTATTTATTTTAAAGCTCTGGTCAATCTGATATAAGGAGAACCCATTCAAGTAAGAAACAGAGATAAGAGCCAGTTTGGAGGTCTAGTTCTTGCAATCCTGATAAGTCACATTCATATTGGTTTCAGTGGGTGGGCTGTGGCTGCTGTAGCTGCAAGCCTCAACTCGCAGATAAATCAGACACCTTAAATTCCTTTTCTAAGGAGAAAGAATAGGAATCATGTGCTGTGTGAATGAGCTGCAGACTGCTAATCATTATTCCACTGTAGTTCATCTCCACTTTTAGCACCTATTATGTAAAAAGGGAATATACTTCAGCAAAAGATGAGTTTCATTGACAGGAGTGGGAGAATGAAAGAGTGAAGATCATGAACCCATCAGCTTCCCAGAGTTTGACCACACCACCATCCTCCAAGTCACTACACTGATATTAAAATCATTATTAGCTCCCTCTGATCTGTGTCAGGCAGGTGAAGGAGGTTCTTGTGCTGTAAGAGGGCCTTCTGCTGAATATAGAACCACTTCTAATAGCTCTGTAAATCAAATGTACCAAGATAATAGTTTCTATCTACAGATCTGAAAGTTGTTTATGGCAGATGAAGTACTAGAGGAGATACATCATCTTATTTCTCAGTATAACCTGCTGCTAGCAGTTAAATCCTAAGAAGGCAGCTTCCCAGAATCCATTTGTTGTAAAGAAACAGCTATTTCAAAAAATAAATATAGAGTTCTATAGACCCTGAATTCTTTACCAGCTAATCAGT
This sequence comes from Nettapus auritus, assembly GCA_011076525.1. Taxonomy (NCBI): domain Eukaryota; kingdom Metazoa; phylum Chordata; class Aves; order Anseriformes; family Anatidae; genus Nettapus; species Nettapus auritus. The sequence goes on from CM021765.1 coordinate 200,493,047, forward strand.
GTTTCCAGAAAAATAAAAATAAATAAAAAAGAGAAAAGAAAGAAAGAAAGAAGGAAAGAAAAAGAAAAAGAAGAAAAAGAAAAAGAAGAAAAAGAAGAAAAAGAAAAAGAAAAAGAAAAAGAAAAAGAAAAAGAAAAAGAA
>CM021765.1:200493197-200503429 GCA_011076525.1 Nettapus auritus
AGAAAAAGAAAAAGAAAAAGAAAAAGAAAAAGAAAAAGAAAAAGAAAGAAAAAGAAAGAAAAAGAAAAAGAAAGTATGGCAACTTATCTTCTGTGTTGTAATGAATGATCATTTTGTATATGAATAAGTTAACAAATAATATTATTGACACTTATATTTATGTTTTTCTGCTGAAGCTGCATCCTGTAGACAGCTCACTAGGTGAAGTTTTCATACATCAGACAGGCATTTATCCAGATCTGTATCCATATTGAACATGTTATTATTACACAGTTTGTCTTCTTGTGACTTTGAATTGTGCCCATATGTGCCCACATTAAAAACAAAATATAGTCAGTTGATTAAGTGGAAGAGAGATTTATTTTTAGACTAAGATGTGAAGACAATAAATGATTTGACTTTCAAAAATTACAACCGCAAATATATTTGACACCTCTGATCACCATGCAACTTCAAAAAAACTCTATACATTTTCAGGTTAAACTATCAATTATAAAAATGACAGGAAAACTGTTTTGCTACCCCAGTTTATCAAGTTTGTCTGCCTTCCTGGATAGTTTTAGGCATTTATCTGTTGCTATGAACTCTCAGCTTCTCTGCTGACTTTGTGGGACTGGCCTTGCACAGAACTTTGGTCAGCAGAAATGGGCTGTGGGAGCTTAGTGTGGAGTTTGGGTCTTCTTTGACCCAGGAGGGGTTGGTAGCTGAGTAAGACTTCCTTCAGAAAACCCGTCTTAGCAATAGAGGGTGATGCAGTGTTTCTTAACCCAATTTCCCATTGAACAAAAAGCAGTCTTTTTTGTTTTCTACTCCTACTCAACACATGGAGTAGTTTCAAAATGTTGTTTTCTTTACATCATTACTAGTCTTTGGAAAATAGTTCAAAAGACAAGGTAAAACTGTTTAAAATATTATTATGTGTAAAGGATTATGCGCAGAAGTAAAACAAGAACAAATGCTTTCAGACATGAATATATTACCTTATAATTCATCTTCCCTTATCTGCTAACATTACCTTTGAGCTGCCTTTTTTTTTTTTTTTTTTCCAATGAAAATTTATTTTTAATAGATTGGGACATTGTGAAATTCATATTTTTTTCCTTGGAGATGTTGAATCTTCTGCTTTTATCAAATACTTTTTTAAAAGACAGGTACATTAAGAAACATTACTCTGTGAATAATATAGTAAGAATTATTTCTGCATAACACTCTAGAAGCACGTGTGAAAAGCTGTAAAAAGTTGTAATTGTTTTCAGTTTGTGTTAAGACCCACGTATTATGATAGTATAAAGAACTTCTTTTAACTGAGAGTTCCTATTGTCTGTCCTGTATAAAAACACAATAAAAGTGAATTCCCTACACCAAAAAAAAAAAAAAAAGTAGAAAGAATAGAAATGAACAGGAAAATAAAGGAAAAATAGTTGGGTTAGACAAATAGTCTTTCAAAAGTTCAGATTATATTTTGGGTTTTAAACTGTGAATGAATGGCCAGTTTTCTTTGAAAATCTTTATTATCAGGGTTGTACGAGATTGTGTATAAATGCTTTGATCCTCAGAGAACAAACATTAAGGGTAATAAGAGAGCTCATTCTCTCTCAGTTCCTGAACGGGGTCAGGTTTCCTAAAGAGTAAATCTCTAGGGGATTTGAAAGCAGTTCTTGGTTGAGTTTCATGAAATAGGGATTGTGTTATTTGACTTCATTTATCTCAGTTGTGTTTGTGTGTAGAATACTTAAAATATGCACTGACTAATATGACTTTTCTAATGTGACTTTTCATCATCCTAAGCATCCTCTGACTGGAAAGTGTGAAAAGTAGCATAAAACACTGTTCGTCTAGATGGTATTTCACTGTGTAAAAAACACATTGTCTTGTGCCCTGCACATTGAGGATGACACCTGCAATGACAGTAGTTTACTGCTAGCTAATGCCATGCTCCTGAACCTGGGTGGTGGAGGTCTGTGCTCTCCAGGAATGGTCCTCCACTCTGAGACGTTAGAAAAAATTCTTGCAAGCAGACAAACAAGCAAGTCCAACACAACAGCAAAGAAAGAGAGAGAATGTTGATCCCAACAGGATGACCATTCAAGAGAGGATTTAGAGAAATGCATGCCATGAGATCACAAAACATACTAAAGCCCTGAACTAATCAGGAAACCATATATGCATTTTTTTTTAGCTCTGAAAAAGCAATGTGAGTGTGTGCCTGTGCCTAAGTATGTAGTCCCATTTACCTCAGTGGGAGTATTCATACATTTAAATTTAAACCTATGCTAAATATCTTGTACAATTGGGACCCATTTACATCTTTAAGTAGCAGAAGCAGTGTGGGTGATGGGAGTAAGTCATTTCTGAAGCTTAGGTAGAGATATATGTAAAATTAAAAATATGAAGAACAAATGAGTAAGTGGTATATTAGAGTGGTAAGTGTCTGCTTGTAAATTGTTAGCAAACTCGAGCCATTAACATAAAGTCACATGTTTCGAAAAAGGCAATGTGAAGAGTTACTGTTAATGCATGTCATAAACATCTCTAATTATCAACAGACATAAATGTCCTCAATATTAAAAAAAATATATACAAAATACAAAAAGTGTGCGTGGCTACGCATGTATAATTTTCTTATGTTTCACTGTTAACAGAAATTTGGTTCCTTTGATCTCTGCACAGCAGCTTTGTGTGTGGGTGTCAAGGTTCAGGAATGGTGGGAAGGAGGAAAATAGATGAGGAAGCTTTTTACAGCATTGTGTTGCTGCCCCTGCTCCCCCTTCTCCCCGTGCACAGTTCCCGTTGTGGTCTCATCTCCCAGTCCTGGCAATATTGATGTTACTGTAGGAGTTATGGAGGTTCCTTCTGCAGAACAGCTAGCTTGCAGATGATATGGATATGAAGATGCAATCACAAACAATTGTTTTCACTGCATGGATATGGTGGAGCTCATCTACCAAGCACGCCATCTGTACCAGGCCACTCTGCATTCCCTTCCTTTATGCGGACTGAATTATGGCTCTTTTTCCTCCTTTTCCTAAAGGATTAATGGAGTCTTATACATAGAAACAAGCTGAAACTTCTGCCATACCCTGTGTGGAATAACAGATAGACACAAAAGAGTCCAACAAAGGGCCACTAAATAATGAAGGGCCTGGAGCACCTCTTCCATGAGGAGAGGCTGTGAGAGCTGCTGGGCCTGGAGCAGAGGAGGCTCGGGGGGCTGCCAGCTATGCCCACCAGCACTGGCGGGAGGTGCCGAGAGGCTGGAGTCAGGCTCTGCTCAAGGATGCCCAGGGCCAGGCCCAGAGGCAATGGGCACAATCTGGGGCCCAGGAGGTTCCATCTAAACAAGTAATGCCCATCAGGAAACACTTCTGTACTGTGCAAGTGATGGAGCACTGGTACAGGTTGCCCAGAGAGGTTGTGGATTCTCCTCCTTGGAGATCTTCAAAGCCTATTTGGACATGGTATGGGTTCTTCCAACCTCAACCATTCTGAGATTCTGTGATTCTTTGAAAATAGTCTGTGAGGATAACACAACAAGGAAACAGCAGGCTTCACACAATTAGTCCATGTAATAGCAAAACACTTATTTAAAGTAAACTTACTTATTTCTAGTAAATTTTGTGCGCCTCTGATCCTACTAATCTCACATTTTAAATAACCCCACTGTAACACCTCTGACATGGCACGAAATATTGCTGTAGCCTATCTTTCTGAGATGGACTATTATTTTAAAATAGCTGGTTATTCTTATGATTCTCTTTAAGTACCAAAAGTCTTGCTTCATCCAGACGTATTTTCAAAAATTAGCTATCACTTAGGCCTATTTGGGCAAGTAAAAAGGAAGACTCACCAGCCGTTTCCATGAACCAACCTCTCCCAAGTCCTCTGCCCCCAAATATATCCAGTAGTTTGCTGAGTTGCATGGGTTTGAGCTCAGCCCCAACAAAGTAAAGCATCAAAGTCGTCTGTGTTAAGCTCAGATGGAGCCACAACGCAAAAACTCTCAGCAAGGTCTAACTCTATCAGCATGGTCACATTCTTCCTCTAGTAATTTCACACAGATTCAATTAATTATAAGCAAACAGGCTCATCCCTACAGTTAATGGAGAAACTGAGTATCAGTGAGTCTTTGTGGACACATGTGCGGTTCATTGTCTGTGTGTAGATTTTCAGGTGCAATTTAATAGATTTCTGTGAATATTTGGCCTATCAACTTTGAGAAATAATTTTTGATTTAGGTTTTGCATTTCTCAAATATAATGCTGTTATTTCTTCTTTGCACTACTTCCTGGAAAAAGCCACTGATAAAATTTATATTCATAAGTTTCTGTGTCTTAAAAAATTGAATGAAAATGAAGTATATGCAGTATAGCTACCTATACATAATCACTGAAGGTATATTTCTTGAGTTCTTCCCCGTTTCTTGAATCCTAACAGCCTAATCATTTCTTCTTGTACAAGCACATAGTTGGACAATCAGGAATGATAATACTGAATGTATAGGTTTTGTGTGTATATTTTTTATCTCTGCATGCCACAAGTATTCTACGATGAAGCCACTCAAGAATATACATATGTAATTGTATTTATTTTTCTGTGAAATCTATGACACTTCATATCTGGAGAGCAAGTTCTATACCATGGTTAGTTGGAACTAACCATACACAAAACACAAAAGGAAAGCACTAACAAGCACAAAAGTTAAATAAATAAATAATATATATATATATATTTTCCTACATCTCAGACTATTAGTAATGTCTTTAATTTAAAGTCCATCTCATTAACCAAACATAGAGCACAGATGGGCATATCAGCAAAATTAAAAAAAAAAAAAAAAGTTACAACAAAAGTTATTTTAAATCTATCACTTTTATGCTATGCTTATCCCTAGTATGAGAGTGCCAAGTCTGCACAGAGTCTCAGTGAAGATACAAATAGGTAGTGTAAGCAATATCCTGTAGGAAAATCATTCTGACTACTGCATGAGTGACTGTAAAAAAATATGCCCTTGTGTTTCTGGGTAGTAATAGAAGTGCCAGAATCAATTATCTCAGAGAGCTCTCGGACAGTAGGAACAGACACATCTGACAAAGCAAGGTGTGCTTGTCATGCTGTTAATTGGGTCTGAGATATGTAGCACAGACAACAGCTCCCTCCGTTATTGCAGTATCCACCTCTCTTTCAGTTGTTTAAGGGGCAATCTCATTACTAGAACTGAAGAACCAGGAGTTGCATGCCCATATAGGATATTCCATATTTGCAGGGCAAGTTAGGAGCCCCTTGGCTCCTTTTATTTACAAACATCACACATGGACATGCACTTGGGGTGCACGGTGACAGAGAACTGGCATGATGTGAGATAGATCCACTTTTGTTGAGAAATAACAGAGCTTAGTGTGCAGAGGTCATTTTGAGGGCTGGTCATATGTTTCTGTGGTGAGCATGCTAAGCAACATATCTGCTTAATGAAGCAATCGTAAACTGCCTGTTTACATTTGTCTGTAGGATGTAGGGTGCCGTCAGCTCTTGCTGGCATTTCTAAATAAAGATCTCCAACAGCAGCTCCTCAATGGTGTAAACAACCATGGTACTCAGGACTCCTAGGAGTTTCTTAGCATCTCTGGTACACACCACAGGAATAGCTTGTGAAGTAATAAATAAATAAATAAATAAAACTTTTTCATAGTGAGAGTCGTTCCGATTTTATATATATACATATATATATATGAACTTCCTTCTTAATTGTAATGTAATAAATGTAATGAATAGGAGAACAATTTATATTTACAGTTATATAAATAGACTAATGAGGTATTTTATCAAGCTTAACTCCTTTTCCCTACTCTTGGTTTTATTAATTGATGTTCAAATAAAATGAATTTGCCTTATGACTCAGAAGAATACTCAGATCTGACAAATTAACAGTTAATTGTTTTGGTGCTGAATTTCAGTGATTATCATGAGGACCATTAGTCACTGTTCAACTTGCTCAAGAAAAATGACAAACCCTCTTGTCAATCATTTTGCCAACAGTTGAAGCAACAAGTAAAAAAATCCTGCTTTGGGCACTTCAGCACAGCTTTGGGGGTGGTGTGGGTGTTTTTGTTTAGCTGTAGTACCTGATCCACTTCAGACTCGATGCAGAAATGTGCGTAAGCACCCACGTCAGTGGAACCAATCTTTAGCTGAAATGTTGGCATCTGCTTGGATGTTTTGCAAAACTAGGGCTTCTGACTGGGTAGGAAAGCCTTTTAATTTCTGGCAGAAATTTACAGAAATCAAAACTCACTGTCTAAATGGGGTCTGAGGGCATATTTACACACATAAAAAATGAAGGAAAAAATAAAAAGATGAAAAAAAGAGAGCAGTGTGGAAGGACTGTCATATGTCAACACCTATAGGCACAGTGCAGCTTCCCTCTCGACACTGTAGATTTGCAATGTGGTTTTGAGGAAGAAGGGCACCAAAACTTACTGAAAAGGTGGCTAAACCAAATGGAAATAGAACTAAGCCTATAGGAAAAAATAAAAACAAAACAATAAAAATAAAAATGAAAAAAACTTCAGCAAAGATTGCTTTCATTCAGAAATATATTTTCCCATATAATCTAGAAGGGAAAAGGCACATCCAGGAGGTGGGAGATTGTGATCGCCCCTTTACTCAGCCAGAAGGAATTCATGCTGAAAGCTTCTATTTAAGGCACCAGCTGTGGTCAGAGAAATCTATTTGGGAAGTCTGTTTTGTTCCTGCTCAATCTTGAACTTGGGCTACCACAAACACCAAATCCTAGAGCCAGAAGCCCAATCACTCATGGAGAGAGTTAAGGGAGACTCCATTTTCTCATGCTGGGGTACTTTATCAGTGCTACTCTACGTGAGAAGAAAGAGGCTTCTCAGGACCAGAAGATATTGAAAAGAGCTCCACTGAATCCCAATATTATTAGCCTTCCCAAATTTGAACAAAGGTCCTGCTTAAATTTCCACAACAACACAAGTCACAATAATAATTTATGAAGAAACTACACAAAAAAACCTCTAGTTTTCAGAGGATTTCTATCTTTATATTAAAATAAATAAATTGCTTGATTTATGTTATGACAGGGCAAATTTGAAAAAAATAAAGAAATGTAGGAGTAATGAACAACAGAATTTGACAGCCAAAGACCTTATGTATCTGAAGGAATCTTCCAAGAAACCCATAGTTAAACTCGCCTTCAAATTACATTAGAAATTAGAGAAACACAGTGTTTTGATAATTACTACCACATTCTTCTAATACTATTATTGCTTATTTAACACTAAATTACAGAATTAACTCAAGATTACAGCTGTACAGTGACAGATGCTTTATGTGCATAAGATTATATCCCTGGCCGTACCGTCAAACCTAGAATTTTAAACTGTAATTTGCCCAAGTTTCAAACATTTTCACTTTAGTAGAAAGATATACAGGCCTGGTACTTAAAGAAACTTAAATCTGACTTTGTAATCCCACCAAAAATGTCACCTATAGCTAAAAAACTTCTATAAATAAGCCTAGATCTAACAAGTTTTCCATTTTATCAATTACCTATAGACCTTTTCTGTGTTCTTAAAGTTTTCTCTTATTATCCACAAATTTTGTCAGCACATCTGATTGGCAATTATTCTTTGCTGCTGGATATTGCTTGCTTCAGAAATCTCTTAAGGGAAATGATGACATTATGTCACATGCACAGTGGCTTAGCTGGTCCTGGAAATATTGTACTCACTGTACAGACACTGCAGATTCAGTCTAGAAAATGCACAATTCAACATAGCTCAAAGTGCATGGTAAGGGTGGCACATCCTGGACTCACTGAATTCCTATTGTTTTGGAAATTAGAAGTGTAAGCAGATATACAGGTCCCTTTAATGCTTTTCTGAGACCAGAAATTAAGGTATTATGTGCAATATATACATATATAGAGAGAGAAAAACAACCAGATATATTAGATCCCCCCCCTCCTTTTTTAAACAATATTATTTTTATTGATGTCTCATGTCTAAATGTACCAAATATTTAAACTTTTATTTTAAAAAAAGTAGTTCATGCTTTCTATGGAAGCTAACCTGCTTTGGAAGTTAAGCTCACACTGTTTCCATTAATCTTCTTGATCTTGATTTGGAACACAAAGTTAAGAATGGATTTAAACTCTCTGGACATACAATCATCCCCAGTTTGTAAGCCAAAGAATCAATGTTAGTCTTGCGATGGGCACATAAAGACAATACTTATTCATACTATGATCCCCTAAAAGTAAAACAAATAAATAAATAGCACCAGACATGTTATTCAACCTGACAATCGGATTTAAGATAAGTCAGATGATTTTGAAATTTTCCATGTATTCATAGTCACTCCTTTCTGCAATATTTTCATAGGTGCTTTCCCTATGTTTAATAGGATTCTATAGATGATACTGTCTTTGCTGGAAAACTGTTACATAATCTAAAAGCTATTAGTGTTCTTGAATACGAAAAGCTACCTTAGATCTAGTACTATTCAGAAATTCTGATCACAGCATTGGATTCAACATGTTACATGTAATTGTGGATACATAATATATTTACAAGTATATAATGATATTTATGTATTATTATATAAAGCTAACATCATTTTCCAATATATAGTCTGAATTTCCTTTTGCTCACAAACTTCTCAGTGTTTGTTCTTAGACTACATATACTTAGACAAAATATTTTTATTTTTCTGAAAATTGCTGTGATCATATTGAGATACCAATGAAGTAATGAAGTTGATGAGGATATGCAAATTAATTCCGATTGGGTTCCTGCTATCTATATCTGGTGTGTCCCATCACATTAGCATTTACTTGACCTACAGCATAATATGATGTGACAACTCTTAATACCAAATGAAATAACACAATGTAATGCGACAACAATGTAAAAGAATACTTTGCTTTCAGACTGGGTTTTTACCCTTCCTTTCCGATGGGCTGTATATAACCTAAAATAACCCAAAGTGATGAGATGACACTGTATAATAACTGTTCTAAATATCTAGGAAATAATACAGCCTATCATTTTACCAATGTATTTCCAGGCTATTCCGATTGAATATTACTTTTGTTAACATGACTTGAGTAATCTAATTATCACATTTTTTAGTTTGAGCCCATGGAAAAAGGTTGCAGGACCTCAGATTCTTTCCTTACTCAGAGTGTCTTGATTTTCATTAACCATCATTACTAAACATGATACTGTTAGATTGTCAGTAATTTGTACTTCCTCCCTCCATCACAAAACACTTTTTTGTTATTTTATCCTTAACACGGGATTGTACAAGAGAAGTAGTTCTTGTCCCAGAGCTGATAAGTCATACACTCTTGAAGGACAGCTTGAGCCTCTGGGACTATTTTGTTTGTTTGTTTGTTTGTTTGTTTTTAATTACCCCTCTAAAAAAAATTAAACAGGCACAGAGAATGAAGTTACTATGTACATGAAAAAGGGTTGCACGTATATAGCAACACTATGATATTAAACATCAAAAATATGTCTGGTAATACATAAACTCTAAATAACAGCAATTGAATGCTCCTGCATTGTTTTTATCCTTCTTATCCTTCCTTCCTTCTGTTGTGGTTTAACCTGGCTGGCAGCTGAACACCACACAGCCATTCGCTCACCCTCCCCCCTGGAGAGAAACAGAAAAGTGAAACGAGAGCTGAAATAAAGACAGTTTATTAAGATAGGAAATAATAATAATAATAATAATAATAATAACAATAATAATAGTCTGTATGAAACAAGTGATGCACAATGCAATTGCTCACCACCCGCTGACCGATGCCCAGTCTATCCCAGAGCAGCTGGCACCCCCCATCCCAACTAGCCACCCCTATATATTGTTTAGCATGATGTCAGATGGTATGGAATACTCCTTTGGCCAGTTTGGGTCAGCTTCCTGGGTCTGTCCTCTCCCAGCTCTTGCTGCACCCCCAGCCTGCCCGCTGGCAGGACAGAGCGAGGAGCTGAAAAGTCCTTGGCTTGGTATAACCACTGCTCTGCAACAACAAAAACATCGGCATGTTATCAGCACTCTTCTCATCCTAATCCAAAACAGAGCACTCTACCAGCTACTAGGAGGAAAATTAACCCTGTCCTAACTGAAACCAGGACCCTTTCATCTTTTGCTTTTTCCCTTTCTTTCTTTCTTTCTTTCTTTCTTTCTTTCTTTCTTTCTTTCTT
>CM021765.1:200503439-200552874 GCA_011076525.1 Nettapus auritus
CTTTCTTTCTTTCTTTCTTTCTTTCTTTCTTTCTTTCTTTCTTTCTTTCTTTCTTTCTTTCTTTCTTTCTTTCTTTCTTTCTTTCTTTCTTTTTCTTCCATCCCTCCGTTCCTCCCTTCCTCCCTTCCTTCCTTCCTTCTTTCTTTCTTTCCTTCTTTCCTTCTTTCTTTCTTCTTTATTTCTCTCTCTCTTTCCCTCCTTTATATCTACTCCTATGTTCATTCCACTTAAAGTGGTATGACAGAGCAGGGTGTGTTTCTCCAGGGAATAAAAGAGATCTCACTGAGAGCAGGAGCACCTTTAGATCTGAGCTTAGTCTTTATGAATTTTCTTGGAGCAAAGACGTATAGACATGGCCTTGCAATAAAGCATGGTTTTGAATAACAAAATGGTTTGGAAACAGAAGATGCACGATCCTAATTCACATAAAGATGTATCAAGCTATCTACTACATACTACAGTGCTTTTACAGGAGCTTGGAAGGATACATGACTCTCCTGTGGAGTAATCTATGCACTGGAACAAAACTCTATTTTTTTCACATTATAAAATCTTTGTTTCCTCCTGGAAGCTCAGGAGTTTGACCTCTCCAGTAAACAGGATTAACGTTCTTAGAATCTTTCAGGAATTTGTTAGTTATTACTAACAGCATCCTAGTAGGAAGATAAGAAATTGCTGTTGCTCCATTTTATATGATGGGAAAAAATAGAAGCACAGAATAGGTTTTTACCAAGCCTTTTGTCTGTGTGTCACCTAACACCAGGGGCTCTGGACAGCAGGCATTGAATTTATGTGATTACATGGTACTTGAAGTAAATACAGGAAAATATTATATTTTAAAGACCAAAAATGGCGAAGCACTCATCTTAAATAAGAATAATCATATTAATATTCTTCACATGCACTCCATTATATGAGAGTAAATGGTACATATTTTAGGGATGCCTAGAAAAATCTGAAGCTTAAAAGTATAGAATAAACTTCACAAATGTGTACAGTCTTTCAGTGCTTTGACCAGTACATAGGCTGCTGAATACTTGTAATGTTAATTTCACACCAGCTGAAAAGGTCTCTTCTAATTTTCTATTTGGATTTTTTCAGATGATTCTTTCTTCCTGAAAGATTACTTGGCTTTCTGTAGTCATTCATAAAACTCACTCCACTACCCTAATACTGAGCAAATATACCCCTCCCCCCCACACACACACACTGCTGCTTGAAGTGTGCAAAGCATTAGTTCTGCTTTTAGACCAGATTGCCTTCATTAATGAGATTCTTCCTTCTTGCCATTTGCTAGTACCTGAATACAGAATCAAAAATCTAATGAGAAACACAAGATTCAGAAAATGAGATATTAAAAATGAAAAGGAGAAGTAATGCCAAAACTGCCCTTCTTTCATCAAATATAACATCTTTTTCTTGGTGTCAGTATTGTTTTACATTTTTCAGAGCCTTTTTGGTACCCATGCATTCATCACATACTCTGTCTTACATGGAATGCCAGGCAGTTCACATTGTCCCAATTCATCACAAAGCCAAATATGTCTTTGCAATGTATACAAGGAAATATGTGCTAACAAAACCCAAAGGAACATAGTAAAGTCTTTCGCACTGCTGTTGGTTTGTGATCCAGGTAGGGTCTTGATAAGAATATGGATGTGAAAATCATTCAAAGGAAAGCTGGCCCAACTACTTAAAAGATAAAAAAGTCCTGATAGTTTTGATCGTCTTAGAATGCTTTCCCCTTTTCTTATACTTATTCTTGCATTTCTGATGAATTTGCTTATAGCTCAGCTAGTTTTAATCTGAATTTCTGGAACAAACAAGTTTCTAATACAGTTCACATTGGTAGAATTTCTCAGTCTATGAATGCAAAATTCAGACAGGCAAGATAAGATTCATTCTGTAACTGATTTGCAACTTTTACAAACACAATTCATACTGTTAATGCATTATAATTGTGGTTTTGTTGTTGTTTGCTTTTGTTTGTTTGTATTTGATATACATAATTCAGAAGATGATAAAATAGTACTTGACTTCTTCAAAAATTCAACAAGTCCTCAACAAAAGCTGGAATATTTATATTACTAATAGAAATTCTATTTCTATTACTACTATAGGGTATGTATTGGGTGACACATATTCAAACCTTTTCTGTTTTATGGACTGATTTTCTCCATCTCTAACTGTCATTGTTCTACTTGGTTTTCAAACAAAAAGTAGCTTCAGAGCACCAAAGTTTTAGAGATGCTTTCTGAATGCTCATTTTAAGGAAAATTTCTAGGCAGATTTTCCTGAGTTCTGCCTGAGTTAAGGTCTTGCCATCCTGTGTTTTAACATTCTTTTGTCTCACAAGTAATTTATAAAAATTTAAACAGATGTGGGCAAGGTGGGCCTAGCACTGTAGCCATTGGATTCTGTTTCTTTCTTATGAAGTTCTTTAAATAACCTCAACACCAAAGCAAACAAACAAACAAAAACTTCTTAGATGTTTTCAAGTGGTTTGAAAAAAGTGAAGTACTTAAATGATATCTGTGGCTGTTGTTACTAACATCTCATGTCTATATCTCCACATTTGTATGACACAATGTTCATAGGCTTTAAAAATTGCCTGTAACAGGAGTCATTCATGTGCAAGGTCATTCTATTATCACATCATCTAATTTTATCCATATGAAAGTTAGTCATCAAAGGTAATTATCTATGGCCGACAGAGAATGTAGCACCTCCACGGGCAATCCATCCTCCGTATCACAGACATCTACCCTTGAAAGAAATGCATCATTCAATGATGATGACGGCATCTCTTCATTGCATTCTCAGAGAGTTAAAGCAATATAGTTAGACTAGCTGCCCAAATTTATGATGACCTAAGTTAAGCAGAATATATTGCAGTTGAGGTGAATTGGCTTTCAAGAAAAGACTGAGATTCAACCTCACTGATGTGAGGTCCAGTAATTAGCAGAAGACCTTAGCATCCTCTAAGGGATTTTCCTTGGAAAAAGCCCTGTCCATTTGGGTGGCTGATGGGTTATAAGCTTCAGAGGGAGTTTTGGTGAAGGAACAAATAGCCTTCAGGAACTACAAGGAGGGAGGGATGGATTCATGCATGAATGCATGGATGCTAAAGGCTGTTATAAAATGAAACAGCTAATTGAGCCTGGAGGCTTTGAGTGTTTAATGGTAATAAACAACACCCAGAAGTAGTGTAGTAATTTGAACATGCCAAATTTTGGAGGTTTCTTTGATGTGTGATAGAAAGTAATTTGAATCAGCATGAGAGTCTGAATCAAGCAGCGTAAGCCCTACCATAGCCCGCTGGGGCTGGCGCTCTTCTAGTTTGATAAAAGGTTTCTCAAGGCATTAAGTAAAGTCCATGGGGGGTGGGAATATAAACACAAACAGAAGCCACTGAAATGTAAACTCCAGTTTTCCCTTCCCTCCCAGCTCTCCTCCTTCTCTCCAGCATCAGTTTACTTTTTTTTTTTTTTAACTGGACATCTTGGAGAAAAAGTTTATTTGATCATACAGTTGGTAAGGTAGTAAGCTTGTCCCGTGGCAAACTTGGACACAAATATTTTAAAGTGGGCCCAACCTCCCATATGAACAGCTCCATTTTGTCCACACCACTGTAAATCAGATTCAGTAATCTCCGATGAAGCAAAGGCTGTAACTCATCCCTGGCATGTTGGAGGGAAGGATGGATATCCTCTTGCGCTAACAAGATGTGTTTGGCCAAATCTACACATACCATTGTCAAGAGGTGTCTTTTGTGGTTGTTCTTTCCTGAAGTGTGGCTTTTGTAAAGCCAAAGGGTGAGTAGTAGCAGATGCAGCTGATGCCCTGCTCACAAAGATGATAGCTTATGTGTAAAGCTTTAGCTGCTGAACACAGCATCAAAACAGATCATCTTTAAAGCCTTGTGATTATATAGAAGCCTTGTGATTATATAGAAGCACTTTAGGGAAAGAATACTAGGCAAGTTAGATCACTATTAAAAATGATCACTAGGGACTACAATACATAATAAGGCATATAAATAAGTGCCGCACAAAAGTGCCGTAAAAAATAAGAAACAAAGCTTGCAACATTCTTCCACATAATGGCTTTATAGAAACATTACAATGTTACACAAAGCTTGGAGTACAATATGAACCCCTGCAGACTTAGAAATGTGGTAAGCTGTAGGGTACAGGAACCCACAGCGCAGCAAAAGCAAAGGTTTAATGGTATTTTAAATGTTATGACTATATGGAAGACAAAATCTGCAATATAATCCTTTTCAGAATCCTTTGTGCATGGTAGAATAGGCAGCAGTTCTGAGGCTGTCCTCTAAATCTGGCTGTGAGCAACTGAAGAACAAATGCTGTTAAGGGCAGTGGTTGTTCACAGAGAAAGAGTTTGCAATGGAAGAGCTTCAGATATCAGCAAATATTCTAAGTGTTCCTCCAACTACAGTGAACTGTTGATGTGAAGACGTGTTTCCATTTTGAGAGGCCATCTCACAATGCATAGATTTTATTCCAAAGAGAGGACATTGCATCAGATTTTATCGGATTTGTCTTGAGTTAAATTTTAATCCTATGGGACAACCCTGGAAATCCAAAGGAACAGGCTTGGGTTTTGAAAGTAGGGCACTACTTTCAAAAGTAGTTAAAAATGGCATTTGAACGTTTAAAAATATATATAAAAAAAAAAAATCTCAAGTTTCTGAGGAGTTTCATCACCTGAAATTCAGAGAGTGCTCATGTAAGGAAAATACTTTTTCAGTGGATATTGTCTTGTCTTCTCTGCTGCCAGATAGATTTGCCCGTATGGTCCTGTAATGTCCCTTGGTTAGTAAGATGGGGAAACAGGAGAGGGATCATCACACATGAGTGACATGAAAATTAATTTAGTGTGCTAACATTCTCTTTCAAAATGGCTGTCCTATTAGAGATGATGAGTAGATAATAAAAATAAATTAAAATTTTGTTTCAAATGGCCTTCTGATTTTTTTTCCTCATCTAAGACTCTTTACAAATTTCTTTTTAAACACAAAAATCTTGAGCCTGAATAGGGAAAAACAAACAAACAAACAAACAAAATACATATTTATGCAAGCTGTTTAACAAGGAAGAAAAAGAAAACATAATGAAACAGAAATCAAAACACATCTTTGGAAAGACATTTATTTCATTGTCTTGAAAAAATAAAAATAAATAAATAAATAAATAAAACAAAACACCTTTGTCTGTCACAAGTCCTGTATTATCCAGCTGTTTAGTTAACTGAAATATTGATCAAGCTTGTCACACTTTCTTTGTCTGTCAGGAACAAGATAAGGTGCTGACCCTTGACAGGAAACTGTAGTGACAGGTCTGTAATTTGATAATCGCTTGTTCAGGAAAGACTTCACTTTGTTCCCTGATGTAAACTCTGTCTACTTGGTTTTCTTTATTTTTCATTTTTATTTTTATTTGTTATATTTTTAACAATGTCAAGCTTAGCCTCCTAAAATCTTCAGAGTTAGATAAAGAAACACAACATGATTATCAGTTTTGCAGAGTACATTTTCCAGATTTTGTCTTGGTTTAATCAAGGTGACTATTCTTAGTGGGGATAGGCTATTTATTGCTCTCTCTGATTTCCCTCCTTGTGAGAAGATTGTCTACTGAATAATCATGTTGATCTGCTTGTTTTCTGGAGGCTGGAAATTAGTCTTGGCAGCCTTCTCCGACAACCTTCCTTACTGTCACATCTCAAAGGGTTTTCCCACTGCAACAGGTTGCTTTTTGGAACTGGCCATTTCCCATCTGGTAGGGCTTGGAAAGATCAAATAGTACCTCCTATTGTTCTGTAGCTAGCCACAAGGCTCTGCTTCAGGAGCACTTTCCCGTTTCTCAAAGGACTTAAAACATATGTTAAAATCCTGATTCAGCAAGAGCTTACACATAAGGTCAAGCTCTGAAACGTCCTTCCTGAGGCAGGATGTTCTCCTGTCTCCAAAGCTCAGCTGCACACTCTACAGTAGTGTATGTAATGGGATGGATCTGGCTATGCATTGAAATGGATCAGGATGTCCCCAACACAAGCAGTAGAGCCAAACCTTTGGTTCATTCAGCTTCCCTAGCAGTTCCTTGAAAACCCATGGGAGTACAACTTTGCACCATGCAGAGTAGAAAATCTCTCTCAAAGTTAAGAATAATCAAATAACTAAGTTAAGCAAATCCTGTAATTATTTTGTTCCATTAAATGTTCTATCCATCAGAAATTAATTGTTATAATTAACAATAGAAGTATTCTCTCTCTTCTTTCCATGTCACTGAAATGATCTTCTGCATGCCATTACTTGGCATCGTTAACAGAAATGAAGA
Organism: Nettapus auritus; assembly: GCA_011076525.1. Lineage (NCBI taxonomy): Eukaryota > Metazoa > Chordata > Aves > Anseriformes > Anatidae > Nettapus > Nettapus auritus. Next base: position 200,509,796 of record CM021765.1, read on the forward strand.
CTCATTTGATGAACAAGGCTGTCACCTTCCCTGGATTTTTCTGTGTTTTTAGTCTGATCGAAAGCACTAAAATATTTTTTCCCACAGCTAAAATACAGCAGTCATGCTCAGAGGTCATACATTTCTGACACTGAAGCAATAGTTTTACAGCAAACCTTAGTTGCCCCTGAGATGAGCTACATTTAAACCAGTTGGCTGAAAAGAGATTTGATGCCAAAGCTATGTTTAATAATAATAATATAAAAAAACAGTTTAACATTATGTTGTTTGGTATCTGATCATGATTTATTCTTGAAGATGTTTGTGAGTTCTCTTTAAGGAAAGTTGTCAAAATAGCTTAAGAGAACTTTTTACCCAAACCCTGAAACATCTTAGGGAAGTGTTTAGCACTTTAGAATCCCTCCTTAATTTTGAAATGCTGCTACTTTTCATTTAAGTGGTACATTTTAGTTTGGAGTTCCCCCTGCTGCCCTTCATTGGTGAATAGAATTTGTCCTCGTACGGATTAACTGAAACCCAAGGAGGTATCAGCTTTGTTTTATTTTAGCCTTCAGGGGTTAAGCAGCTACAAAACTAATTAGTTTCCTTCTAAAATGAGGTGAAATGTAAAATTACTCTCACTGAAATTTAGAATGTTAAAAATTAGGTATCTAGGCTAAACTGGTGTTGCTTTTGTTTTTAGTGGAGGTGATACTTAGAAAACCATTCTAATCTGAACATGTTTGATAATTACATGACCATACCTTCGGAAGATTTTTTTTTTATTTTGATGTTTGTTTTCCCATATTGACCATAGACAGGACCTGAATAATGCCTACCTACACAGAGCTAAAACTTGATGAGGTATATCCCATCCTTACTGACAAATAATTACTTATCCAATTCAAAAGACATCAAAATAGCATTTTTCACATCTAGGAAGTATCTAGGATTCCATGGCAACCTCCTCTGCCAGAACCTGCAGATTGACATCTTGTCGGTCTGTCTGATGTAGACCCCATTGCAGGAGTTTGTTATTGCCTCTGTAGTAACTTGAGAAGCAGTTTAGAATGCCTTTCATTCACTCCAAAGCAAAGCAGGTGTAATTCAGTGAACTGAGAAATAACTCTTTGTGCAAGCGCAGAATTAGGTCTTTTTTTTTTCTTTTTTTTTTTTTTTTCTTTTCTTTTTCTCTTTTTTTTTTTAAGAGAGTAACTACTTCAACAGGTATATCAGGCATGCCATGTATACGTTCACTTAAAGACATGAATGAAAAGGCTAAGGAGAAAAGGAAAAAGCAGAAAAATGTGTGTCACATATTATCATCAAGTTCCAGTAACTGTGGATATTGTTGCTTTTTATTTTTATTCTTTAGTTAGCTATTCTTCAGCTAGCTACCTTTGGTCTTACCATTTTTGAGTTCATGTGTATTTAATTGTATACACAATAGCCTTTCTTCTTAGAAGTTAGTGATCTCATTGAAACCTCCAAAAGTATAGAGGATCTCTGCTTGTAGATAGAGGTTACAAGGCTTGCTAAAGATGATCTTTTTAAAGTTGTGTATTGAAATAACATCTTGAATCCTGATGATCTGCTGTAGCTACTAGGCTGCTCTTACTAATTAATATTGTACTCACTCTTCTCATGTGCCAGCGTAATATTTTCCTCCTCCTTTTAAAATAAAATAAAATATAAAATAAAATAAAAATAAAATAAAATAAAATAAAATAAAATAAAATAAAATAAAATCTACATGGTTACACTTTTTGTGAAGTTCTATCTCACTTTCCTGGAATGTGGCTCCAGTAATATCAGCGAATAATTTTGAAACCCAAATTTTACACGAGACCCCTCCTTTACTGATGCTTTATCTCTTACTTTTTATATTTTTAAATAACAGCCCATTTTCTGCTGAGCACAGCCCTGTGCCTCTAATGCTGTGGTTCTGAGGAGTTTTAGCAACCATAGATGGTGCTGTGCCGTAATTCTTTGATTATTTTATTTTATTTTATTATTATTTTTTTTTAAGTAGCTAAAAGAGGCATAGGGACCAGCAGGAAAGAATCAGTGGTTATAGTTTTCAGACCAAAATAATAAAATAAAATAAAAATAAAAATGGATTGGATTAGTTCAAAACAAACTCAGTGGGTGTTCTGGTGCACTTCTGAATTCTCAGTTTCTTTTACTCTCTCTCTCTCTCTAATGTATATATTTTTATGTCTGCTTATTTCCTTCCCACAGCTCTCTTCTGACAGCACCACCACCTCTGGCTGTCCTTTTCATTCTGGTACTTACTGGGTAGTCCATTTTGTGTGTATCTCACAGCTTGCCACCTTCATTTACTTTGTTTATGTTCAGAAAAGCATAATCACAGAAGATTTTGTTCATATTTATCAGCATCTATCTTCTTTTTGTTGCTGTCTTCTAATTATCCTTTGTGCAATATAATCATTTGAAGTTCAGCTGGAGATAAATCATGAAATGGGATATTGATCCAGAATCTGGTCTGAATTTCTCCAGTTTGAGCCATAATGATTTACCAAACATGAACTGCAGAATCTCACCTAAGTCCTTTAAAATTCACAGTTGTCTCTAAAACACTGAATGAGAAATGTCCTGGGAAAGCCACTTCTGAGACATTTGCTGTTTAAGTTCAACTGGAAAAGTCTGGAGGCATCCTTTCATAGTGTCATACACTTTGAAAATGAGTGCAATTAATATAAATATATATAAATATACATATAACTTCAATTTTTACAAATATCATCCTAAAAGGACCCTTTAGCTTTGATTTTTGGCCCAAGACTGGAACTCATTATTGTTCCTTACAATAAGACTTCCCATTCCTAGGTGTTGTATAAAAAAAAAAACGGGGGGCGCGGCGGGGGAAAAAAAAAAAAAAAAAAAAAAAAAAAAGGAAAGAAAAAAGAAAGAAAAAAATACCTAATTCATGTGGTTTAAATCAATTCTGTATCAAGGAGGTATGTCGATTCATTAACGACACATCATTATCTTGCAATCAGTGAGCTATACAGTCAGGATCAATTCAGCAATAAAACAAACAAACCACAATGCTAGACGCTTACAAAATGCTAAGAAATGCCTACACATTTCAAGACATCCTCTTGTAACTAATCCCTCAAAGTCGTAATCACACACATCCATGCAAACACACAAAGTTGAGCACAGGCATCCTGTACATGGGGGCTACAAGGGCACCCCCCCCTTTTCCCAAACATTCCCAATTTTTTTCCCAAATTTTTTTTTCCCAACATTCCCAAATTTTACACCCCCTCTGTAGGAGACATGATGACCATACTCATGCCACTCCCTGTGGTCTCCAGATCCACATTTGTGTACATCCAACATCCATGCACACCAGGTGTGTTTTGCCTCTTATTGCCCCCACACTGCCAGCCCCCTAGCTGAGTGCAAGCACTTCCTAGCATCCATTGGGCAGGATGCGCTTTTGGGCTTTGTGCAGATGTCATCATATTCGTGGGGTGACTGACCACCATTCTATCCCCACTCCAAGCTGTTTCCTCACAGCAACACATTTTTCATGCTATGTTTCTTTAATATTTCTTTCCAGGTTGACTCCTCCTTTTTATTTATTTATTTATTTATTTTTGGAAGCATATTTTCAATTGCCTAGTTATTGCTTAATCCATTTTATGGCTGTTTTCTTATTCAGAATTAACAATTTTAAGCAAATATGCCTTCAGCATTCACAAAATCCCAGGATGGTTGAGGTTGGAAGGGACGTCTGAAGGCTGTCTGATCCACCCTCCCCGCTCAAGCAATAATCCTTACAGCAGCTTGCTCAGCACCACGTCTAGGTGGCTTTTGAAAATCTCTGAGGAGGGAAACTCCACAACATCTCTGGGCAGCTTGTGCCAATGCTCCATCACCAACACAACACAGAAGTGCTTCCTGGTGTTCAGATGAAACCACTTGTGTTCCAGTTTGTGCCCATAGCCTCTTCTCCTACGAGACAGGCATGTTGTTTATTGCTTTTCAGGCATCTCTTCCAAAGTTGGGCCACGATGACACCACAGTTAGACAGGAAGGGAACTGTATTGACCTTATCTTCCTATTATATTGTTAGGTGCTAAGCAGCATGATCCTCTTTTATCTTCCATTGTTGCAAATGTATATGCATACTGGTCAACTCTTCCATCACTGTATGTTGTGGTACAGCATATGTCCTTGAGAGTCTTGCTAAGTGCTTGGCTGGGCTGTTATGTGGCAGTGAGTTACATGTGATCATTGCTGATTATTTCTCATCTTTTGTTACGTATGAGCAAAAAGAGATACACAGCACTTTATTTAAAATTCCCTGAAATTCATTGCAAATATCACCATGGGAGTCTTCAGTTTACAGAAAAAAATCTTGATTTAATATAAAGGGAAAAAATAGTCTCTCAAAAAACAGTTTCTGAATTGCTTTTCTCTTTGTTTCCTACTTGGCTAAACATCCTTATTCTTTTTCATCTTGCAAACACAAGAAAAGGTCCAAGTATTTTATTTTATTTTATTTTTTTTTTTAAGGAAGAGATTAGTAAACACCAACTGGACTCCAGAGAAGCTTTATTTTCATTTGAATAGATATCCATTTTGGACACCCTGCAAATGTCATGGGCTACAATAATAATAATTTTCTTTCTGCTTGTAAAACCAAATGTACTGATATAAAAGTAGAAATACTGTCACTTGCTTGCAGTGACTCTAGTCTATGTAATGCTTCTATGGCCTTTGTTTTAGTCATTAGAATATCTGAGCATTTAGCAGACAATAAATAGGAAAAGTCCTGCTCAGGATTTCTATACGGGAATAGTTGTTACAGATTTAATTCTGCTTATTTTAGAAAACATTAATCAAACAAGGAAATCTCTTGATGTGATCAGCAAGTGGTTTGATCGTGTGGTTGTATTTTCTGGAAGCTTAGTCAACCTGCTTATCTCTAATCTATTTATTTATTTATTCTGAACAAAGTATGATTTATGCTTAAATAGTTAAAAAGGATTCACACAGTTGCTGAGGCACCTACAAAGAGAATCTCTAAGGTATTTGGAGCCTTATTTATGAATTGCTTTGATAAGCAGAGTTCACTGGTAGCCAAGGGAGCAACAGATATTTTTATGGCTCATCTTCATACATGGAGGAGGTCAGAAACCAGCTGAGATTGATTATTTTTCCCATTCAGCAATATATGCAATGGAAAACAGCAGTACATTGTAGAGGTGAAAAATGCACGTTACCATAACTGCATTCTTCTGTGAGAGAGCGAGGAATAGTTTCTCAGGAGCTGGAAGTGAAAGAATATAGGATGAATATTATGATACCTAGGGAAAGATACGTGTTGCAATGTAAAAAAAAAAGAATTTGTGCTACAGAAGAAGTCTTTAAACGACCTGATTTGCAGATATGAACTTGAGCAGGAGCCAGTGCACAGTTTGGTGCACTAGAGGTCTACTTTGAAAGTCTAGAAATTATAATTTTTTATTAAGCAAGATACCAGTTCATAAATATATAAATACAACTGGTTGGGGACCCTCAGAGAAGATAATCCATAATGTCCAGTGGATCATAAACTCATCATAAATACATTTTAGTTAGGAATTATCAAAAATTCATAAACATTAGAACAGTCTGGAGCCAGAATGGTGGGGGTTAAATGACCTCTGAGCTAAACAGCTTTCAAGAAGCAGCTTATATTCACAAATTCCTGCGGCAGTGTCTGCAGGGGATAGGATGCAGTGACCCAAAAGATTTCTCTGTTATTTTTTTCTTCCAAATTTACACTGAATCAAAGCCTGCCAGTTCAGCTGATCTCTTGCTACCAATGTTATCAGCAAGAACAAGATGTGGAGGACAGGTTGGTATGGGTCCCTCAGCAGTCCTGTGTGTGACATTTCAGGGAAAGGCATTTGCCTTTATTACTATTCTGTAGAATTTGTAGGGATCAAAAATTAATAAATTATCACAGCCCTGCAGCTTGATCAGTGTCCATCTAGCAATCTTCTATATGTCTAGGTGCTATATACCAAACAAGACATATAAACATTGAAGGAAAATATAAGGGAAAGGATTAAAGATACTAAGTCCCCTCTTTTACTTCAGTCGGTTGACAATCTTCTTTCCTAGGGAGATGCGCAGATTGTTAGAAATTCAGGGTCAAGTATTACATTCTTTTCATATGCATTTTTGTATCTCATGCCTTTCTGCTGTGCTGGGGCTTCTCTCTGCTTTCAACTACTTTCTCCAGAGCTGTCATTTTTAGCACTGAACTCAAGTTATACCTCTTTCTATCTGTCCTGATTCTAAATTTAAATGCTGAAATCTATGTGCAATTACTACCCAATTACCTTTACTTGTTACAGACCTTCTTCCTCCCACCCACATTCCCCCATCTCTTGTTATGATTCTTGTTTCTCTACTTTGAGCCAGAGATCATGTCTTTTTGTTATTTCTGAGAGAACCTCACAAACATGAGCAGTATATAAATAGCTATTAAAGAAGATGAAGAGATGAAGTAAAATTCTGGATAAATGGAAGGGGAGGGGATGGTGGAAAAAAAAAAAAAAAAAAAAAAAAAAAAAAAAAGTCTCTTCCTTTCAAATAGTATCTTCCAGATTTTGTTTACTGCTTTGTTTAGTGCTTTACTTATGTGGCTACATCATAGCCTATTTATCTGCCTAGATGGTTATTTGTCTATTGTCTAATAGGAATTCTCAGCAGCTCTAGGATTCATTTTTTTTTTTTTTTCAGATTTAGATGATAAATATTTACATATGTATTAAAAACAAAATCTCTAAATCATGCAAAACATGTAGAAATAATTTTTGATCTGTTTATTTAACCAGCCAGGATACTGCAAATAACATAATCAAGTCAAATAGCGTCTTTAAACCTTGATGAAATTCAGCTTGTGGAAGGGAAAGTGTACTAATAGATGGTTTTTATTCCAGGATTTCTTCAGTACAAGGCAAATAAATATAGATTTATTTGAATGAATAGAATTTCTTTTGGAAGATTATTCTATATACTTTACAAATTTGCCATCTTATACTAAGAAAAGATTTTACTATACTAGCGTTTTTTTGTTTATGTTATTATTATTATTAAACACACATCTTAGGTTTTCAGTAGTTCTTCGGATTTTTTTACTATTGGGGAATAATTTTATTTAACTTTTGTTTTGATATATGATGATATATGGTTTACATTTTGGTTGGTATTAACCTATACTCTATGGATACTCTTTTAGTTTAGGGCTATTTAATGCTTGTTTTCCTCTACATATGTAGAAAAGGAATCACTGGGGAGGGGAAAATTTAAAAAAAAAAAAATCCTCAACCTTCAAAATTTGGAAACATGTATTAGGGAAGATATTCAGGTTATGGGATCAGGACCACATCTATTCCACATTTCAAGGCTTGAGAACTGACCAAGGGACTGCTGTAATTGGTTGTTTCTATTCTCTTAGCCCCTGACAGCAGTGAGATAAGGCTCGCTATGGTTAGCTTCCTTTGCTGGTTTTTGAGCTTGAGCTAAGCACATGCAGCTGATAACAGTGGTAGAAGGACCATGGCTGTGTTTTACTTTATGATATGTCCAAGGAAAAGGGAATTTAAACAGATTGCAAAAACCTACATGCAATTTCGTTAGATCATAAAAATTTAGGAAAGTGTTTAAGAACTTGCTTAAGTTAGTCTAATGGAAATCAGGTGTTTTGCAAGTTTCCACAGATTGCAAAATAGGACCTGAATGAGAACTGAGCAGAATGACACTTAAAAAAAAGCTTTCATTCTTAGTTTTCTCATTTCCATTTCACATGTTAAATGTGCTTTGTAATGTATTGAGAAAAATACATTTTTTGTGTTTATCAATAAGAAAAGCTGTTTTTGAACACATTTATTAAAATGTAAACTTTTCCACCAGACTCATCCTCTGTCACTTTAAAACTATGCCAGCCTTTTGCTGACATCTCAAAAACATAAGCACAAATAAATTTAACAGTTTCATCACTGATTTATTATTTCTACTTCTAGAGTGTGTTTAAGGAAAAAACATGCTATTAGTTTTACTTCAAAGAGGACCACTCATCCAACAAGGCTGAGAAGCCCTATTATTTTAAAAATTAGATCAGAAAGAAAAGCAGGGGGAGAAAGGGCACAGAGCAGAACTGTAGTGCTTCAGGTTTACTTAAAATTCTCTGCTAGAAAACCATTGTTTTTTTTCAGCCATCCTTCAAGCATAATGCATACCCAGTCAGCTATGTGCCTCAGGATCCCCATCACTCCACAGCTGCAGAACTGCCAATGTGCCATAGGTTTACAACAAACCAAGTCAGCACTTCAAGCCCTTGAAGCTTACTTGTATCTCCTTAGACCAATATTTGTCAAATGTTCAATTAATAGCTGTGACCGATCCTGTGCCATTATGGCATCGTATACCCTGGGAAAATGGAAACACGCAAATCCCACATGGGGAAGAAGGAAGTTTGAAGGGTAGGGCTACTGAGAAATGTAACATAATTGAATACCCTTTAAAAGACAAAACTCCTTATAACATTACTTAGGCAGTAATTTTGATTCAAATAATGTCAGTAACATTATTTGAAATCCTTTTAGATAAGAACTCCCACCCCCGCACTCATCTCTTCATCAACTGACACCTGTCAAGAAGAAAGTGTGTAGGGAAGGACTGCTCTTTAAAAGGAATTTAAATAATGTTAATGCATTGCTCACCAATATTGAACAGACTCTTTTCTTTTTTCCTAGAAGCTCTCTTATTTGACCCTAATGTGCTTATGCAATACCCTGGAAGAACTAGGAAAATAGAATAATGCTTCAGTTAGAGTGAACAATTTCATTTTGTTTATTTTGAGGGAAAGAGCACAAGTTGTAAAATAATGTTAAAATTATTTAACTTTTCCTGTAAAACCTTCAACTGTATGAATAATAAAACATATTAGCTTTTGTAAAAATATTGCATTTGTCAACATCAAAGTCAGTTACTGTAAGTATTGGATGCAGTGGAGTGTCAAGCAAACTACTCAAAAAGTGTGTCAGTATTTTAATTAATGTTCATTAATGATGATGAACAGGGATTTAATTCACAGATATTGAAGAAAGTTGTGTAAACTAAAAATGAAACAGAAAGAAAAGAGAGCAACCAGGGCTTAGAAGTGTAGGCAGAAACCAGAAAATAATGAGATTCACATTACTGGAAGAAAAATAAAGTAATTTAAGTATGGGAAACAGCCTAGCAAAAGGAAGAAGTGTTCTTCCCCTCAGTACAGTGAAGTGAGTTTTTAAGCTTGTGCTGATATCTACTACATAGCATTTGAAAAAATTTTGATATCCATCTTAATATAGTTTTCCTGCAATTATTAGTCAAAAATGGTCTCCCATATTCACCTTTCCACATAGACTAAGAGCAAATCAGGAACAGTAAAGAACACGTGAAGAAATGGGAGATCCAAGGGGAACAGTTTATGGGGAAAGATTAACAGGGTTGCATTTTCATTTAAGATGAGGGACAGAGATTTTCCTGAGCATTGACTTCTCTCAGAGGGCTTAGACAGGTTACAGTTTACTTACCTTTAGTGATTCAGGCTAGTTCCTCATTAATCCTCTACCTTCCTCTGAAAATCAAGCAAGAAGTCAGGCCTTTTCATGTTAGAATCAAAGAATTATCATGGGGGTATCTCCCTCTACATCACAGAGCAAAAGGAGCCCAGAGGACAACGATGGAATGAATGCCTGATTTTGGATGGTTAAAGTCAGGTGTGATGAATTCCCACCTCCCAGGTTGGCACCATTTTTGCAGTGCAACAATCTGAGGTTCATACTCAGCTTATGGTAAATTCAGGACAGTTAGTGCCAAAGGAATACTTCAGGAGACCAGTTTTGCACTGGTGGAGTGGTAGCATGGAGAACATGCATGAGGCCTTCTTCCACTTTGAGCTACCAATTAATTTTATCATGGTGCTTGAGGGCTGGTTCTTCCTGCCTGGACTTCTCGGCAATGCAGTCAGGTGGGTTCCTAGTGGCTTAGTGGCATCGACAGCAATTGCTGGCCAAGGGCTGAGCCCCACACCTGAGGATTGTAGATTCCATGCAGTAGCCAAGTAGGTGGTAGAAAGAGAGGCCCAAAAAATAGCAATCAGCATATGTCTGTCTCTTTCCCACCTCTCAATATTTTCAGATGTGGATCTCTCACTACCATCTTATATAGGCAGCAATACTGAGGTCAGCACAAGAGGGCTATTGATTGAGAAGCTGGTAGGCAAGTTACATGCAACTACCACAGAAAACAAACAACCAAAATAGCCTATGGGATGTTGCTTTTGTGCTCATCACTGTTATGCAAAATTTATAGAGTTGTGAGACTATAAACAAAATAGAAGTGCCTCATTTAATAGCAAGGACAAACAAAAACAGCTGTAGGATGTGGCGATCTAAATAGGTTTTTCATATCTTCCTTTTCTTTTTTTTTTTTCTTTATTTTTTTTTGACTTCTCATCCTATGAGGAAACTTAGGAAAAAACTACTTAGGTAAACTTATTCTCATTGAACAAAAGGATCTTTCTCCGATTTGTGTGGGCTCAGTCAGGTCAACAGGTTACCTAGCTCAGGTCTAGAAATTCAGTATAATTCAAATGCAGCCATTTAATTTTTCTTTGGTTTGCTTTGAATGTGTGTATAAAACAAGAAAGGGGGGGAGGGAGGGGGGGAAAATCTACTTGCAAAGAGACTTAATTTGTATTTGAAAAATCTGAAAGCACCTCTAGTTTTTCAGATTAGAGGTTGATTAAGATTTATATGTTATTATGTTACTGTGCCTTCAAAACTACATACTGATGTTTGAACTGTTTCAACTTTTCAACTCTTAAAAACAGAAAAGAGAAAGAGAGAGAGGTTTTTGTTGTTGTTGTTGTTTTGTTTTGTTTTGTTTCAGATCAACTGAAACATACAGGCAGATGTTTTGTGAGCTTCCAGACACCATCTTGGCATGCTGCCTGTGCAGTCCAAATTACAATACACCTCCGTCCTGTTCAGCGTGTTTGGCAACAGCCACACCACATTCAGCTCCTGGCTCTCTCCAGAGCAGAGGTTGCCAACAGAGTAGAAGTGTGTCAGGCTGTATTGGTCTATGGTGTAGAGAAGAATGGCTTACATTTGTACCACTTTCCTTTCTCATTATCCTCTTTGATGACAATGAAGTTATGTGTGGCCATTTTCTATTCCATCAGTCCTTGCCAGGACACCGATGTGTCAAAATTGTAATGACTCATGCAGTCTGGGAAACATAATGCAAGCATATACCACTTTGACATTATCGCTGTTCTGTAACTCAATTGCCTATGGATTTTTCATTCTCTTTGTTTTTGACCTTCCTGATCTCGTAGAAATATAAGCTAACATCATCCAAATGCAGGTGTCTGGAGTTATTTCAGTCAGAAAAGATAAGAAAGTTGGTTTTCAGTAATACTAACTGACCAAAAATTTTCGGTTTTATATTCCAATGGGTGTAAATTGTATTCCCTGTGGTGAATAAGGAAACCTATGCTTGCATCTGTATAAGCACTTAGAGTAAGTTTGTCCCTGTCTCTTAGTAAAGAAGATGTACAAAACAAAAGGGAAATGCCTGATATTTCTATTTAAGAGTTCAGAACTCAAGACCTGGAGAAACTTTGACATAAAGAAGCTGCCACCATGCAAGAGCTAAGTAAGATTGTGACTTATCTTCTTAATTATTTCACTCTAGGATTCCAATGCAGACAAGTGAGAAGAAGGGATCTATCTAGAGGAAACTGATCTTATGGTGCAATATATTCTTGAAGTTGTTCAAGTGAGAAGTGAGCAGTCTTGTTTCTCTACAGTGATTGAAAGTGTATTTTAAATAAGTCACTCTAGATATAGGTATCTACTCTACATCTAAAGTTAGGTAAGATAAACACAGGAATCAGAAGCTTGCTGGTAGCTCTCCAAAGGTATATACTTACAGCATAGTAAATGTTGTATAATTGTTGTATAATTCAAAATGGTTTATTTCACCAATGAATGCGTGATACCAGGAGGTAGATATGTACATAAACAGGTAGCTCAGAACACTGAAAATCTTTCCATGGTGTTCAATTATGAAAGGGGAAAATGTTTAAACCAAACAGAGATATACAGCACAGTACGAAAATTTTAACTGCTTTGTATCACTTCTCTTAAAGAGATAAAATTGATATTGTCATCATTAATAGAAGTAAAACCCAAGGAAAAAGATGGGAAACCATTGAAATAGGGCAATCTTTTTACAGTAGAATCAATTAAATACATGCTGCTCTCTTAAAATGCACCACTTCATTTTAAGGAGCTTAAGGTATGAATAACAAGGCCATAAAATGTTAATAACTATAATAACTGTAGCTTCTATGATATTTTTTAACTGTGCAGAACTGTAATGTGACAAGTAACAATAAAAAGATCTTGCTGAAATGACTTGGATTAGAAAGGGCTGAGAGATTTTATGGGGAAGCTCTGTTCTTTCACCTCTTTGACCTTGAATGAAGAAAGGTCAAGACAAGTGAAGCAATCAGGTAGGTTTTTTTCAAGCCACGCCTTAGGAATAGCCATCATATTTATTTTGTTACTATTGTTTATATTACCATAAAGCCTAGAGGCCTCGTCATGAACTGTTGTGCTAAACGCTGAGAAATGCAAATTAAAGTGACAGTCTCTGTCTCTGAGAGCTCATATGTAAAACATGAGGCAAGAGGAAACATACTTATGCAAAGAGACAGGAAAGCACAAGAAACATTTGTTTTCTTTATCAGTCTGATAGGCAATGACCAATTTCTCAAGTTTTTTTTTTTTCTTGTTTTTTTCTTTTTTTTTTTTCTCTCAGCAGACTCAATGATAAAGATCTTCATAAAAGATTTGCAACAAAGTAGAGCTTTGTGGAAGACTTCACAGAGCTTCCATGAGGTAGAGAGGCTGTGCAGCAGGGGTCTCAAAAATGTCTTTCACATGTCTGGAATTGGACTAAGGGGGACTGAACACTAAGCAATAGTAGATCTGAGCTGATCCAGAATATGGGAGATGCTTCACAAGATGTATAGAAAGAATAGAACAAAGAGACTCAGGAATCATGAAAGCTAAGGGTAAAAAATACTCAGATGTGTTGAAAGCGGATAGTAGGCCAAGGAGAACAAAACAAGTGGCCTAAGCCACTTTCTGAAAGCCTGGAAAATGTTTAGTATGTTTAGGAACAGAATGGATATCAAACCCAAAATCTGTCTGGGAATAACACCGGGAATTTGATTCAGACTCAGTCAGTCTCTAGCTTGTCTTTCCCTTCTTAATATAAATTGCTGTTTCTCAGTAACCATTGGTCAATTTTTATTCCTGTCTCTTACATTATTATCAGTTCTTCCTATTAACAATAACAAGAGGAGGGAAGAAGGGAAGGAGAGAGGGAAGGAGGGAAGGAAGGAAGGGTAGGTTTCATTTGGAAAAAAAAAAAAAAAAAAAAATGTGTTTCATTAAACTTCTTTTAACATGAATATTCCTACCAGATGTGGAAATTCATATTTCAGACCTGTCCTTACTTCCATTAAAATTCCAGTGTGATTGTACAGATTTTCACAATTACTCACTTCAACTCTTGCATTTTGCACTTCACCATGCTACCTTCTCTCACACCATGTCTATAACTGTATTTCACAGACATTCGTGTCTTTCTTTTAAGTCTCTGCCTTGCCGTGTCCTGTTGTACATTTGTTGATTAGTTGTACTTCTCTGCATAAATCACTTGCTTAGGTGTCTTCTCCCAGTATACTGAGTGCAGAGCAAGCATTATTTCTTTTGCAGGCAGACCGAACACTGCATGTCCAAGTGGATGCAACTCCAAGTTCAAATTATTATAGTGCATATGCCACCAGTTTCAGACAGGAATAAACTTCCTCTGCCTACTCTACATTGGAAAGTGAATTGCTTCTAGGCTAAAAGCTGTTTTGACCTTACTCAGAGACGTAAAACATCTGAGCAAACTTAGTGTGGGATGGATCCTGGCCCAGTTCATTTAAATGGCCTTTACATTCTCTGCAATTTAGAGTACGAGCAGAGATGACCCACAACCATGTTACCTCTCTATAGGATTTGCTCTCTGCAGAGCACAGGCTCCTAAAGCTGGTATCTTCATCACTTCTGTCTTTTTCTTTTTTAAAGTTTTTAATCTGTCACGAAAGAATGCACACTAAATATCTTAGCAGACAGATTAGATAAATGCCAACCCAAAGAGGAGCAAGCTCCTCTTTCTATAAGAATTTCTTTGCATAGGAAATAGCAGGAAATTAATTTCAAATTAATTTTAATGGTTTAATGAAGCAATGTAAATACATATTATCAGGAAATCAATGTAGATATAATTTAGCTTACTTTAAGCCACTTTACATCTATATAGTTATGTAATTTGGGTCATTTTTCCTCATTTTCACTCTAGATATGAGCTCTGAGCATCCCAGAAGTGAAAGTTCTCATTGGTACCACAAAAAGCTGTGCCCCAAAATCCTAAGAAAATATCTTGTAACAGATTTAACATTTCTTGTAACACTGAAAATCCCAGCATGTGTGTAAAGATAAATCCCAAAAGATATTTTAGGAAAAATCTAAATATTGGAATCAGCCAGTTTTCAGCTAGATCCCATTTCAGAAAGTTTAGAAACCTTTTATTTTTCCTCAGATTTTCCCTTTTAATAGAAAGTGTCTTTCTTTGTATATTTTGTTTTCTTCTGAATTTTTCTTGTCACAAATTTATGTAATAAGTGACTTTTTAATTAAAAGAAAAAGTGAGAAATTTCCAGCCAACTAGTTTATCAGTCAGATAAAGTAGATTAAAAGACAAAACTCTCTCTTTACTGCCATTCTACTATCACTGCCATTCTACTATCACTAGTATTTTGGGGACAGATATGTCAATGGTTTTGATCATTCTTCCGGAAGAAGAATTCATTGAGAAGGCCACCCGCATCCTGGGCTGCATCAACAGAGGAGTTTCCAGCAGGTGGAGGGAGGTGAATGTCCCCCTCTGCTCTGCCCTTGTGAAGCCCCACCTGGAGTGTTGCATCCAGGTCTGGGACTCCCAGCACAAGAAGGATGTGGGACTGTTAGAGTGGGTCCAGAGGAGGGCCACAAATACGATCAGAGGGCTGGAGGACCTCCCTTATGAAGAAAGGCTGAGCTAGGTGGGGATGTCCAGCCTAAAAAAGAGAAGGCTCTAGGGAGACTTTTTCAATACTTAAAGGGGGCTTGTATAAAGGATGGAAAGCAACTTTTTACTCAGCATATAATGACAGGACAAGGGGGAATGGTTTGAAACTAAAAGAGGGGAGATTTAGATAAAGGTTAGGAGGAAATTCTTCACTCAGAGAGTGGTAAGACCCTGGAACAGGTTGCCCAGAGAAGCTGTAGATGCCCCAGCCTTGGAGGTGTTCAAGACTAGGTTAGATGAGGCCCTGAGCAACCTGATCTAGTGGGTGACATCCCCTGCCCATGGCAGATGGTTGCGACTAGATGGTCTTTAAGGTCCCTTCCAACCCAAGCCATTCTATGATTCTGATTACATGATTTAGAGGAGATTTAAGTATCAGTTCAATAACTGCACCTAAAAACACTTTCAGGGTTTACATCCCTAAAGTTCAGGGATGTAAATACACATTTTCTGACTCTGAGTCCAGAACTTTACCCTTAGGAAACTGCAATTGCAAAGAATCTAGGGATTCATTTACTAAATGGATTTTTGACATCTTCAGCTCAAATTTTGTTTTCATATGAGCACAATGGAAAGGATAGCCCCTGACTCTGAGGACACCATGACTCCATAAGACAAAGGGGGAAATCTGAGAGAACAAATCTACCACAAAATGATCAGGAAGTGGAAATACAAGAACTAGTCCTCTTTATCACTAGATAAGTCTAGCCATTACAGCCTCAGGTCAGCTGGAACACTATAAGCGTCATTGCAGATTTAGAACCAGCAAATTAAGTTATTGCAAAGGAAGGAATTCACACAACTAAAGCAGTGTGGATGTTTGCACCTGCACTGGTCACATTAAGCTCATTGCACAGCATATGGACACTCCAAGGGTGCATAACAGACATCCCCAAAAGGTCAGACAAATCACAGCTCAGAAATCTCTCTATCCAGTGACAAAAAAAAGGGAGCTTTGGTAATCAGCTCAGATGTAGACACTTGCACCCTGGACAGATACAGTTAGAAGACAGCTGTCTCATCTACAGTGTCAACATTTCCTTTTCAGTCACCTGAACTGAACTACACAATGTTTGAAGTCTATTTTTATTATTTTTTTTTACAGTGTTTTTTGTCTTCCTTATTGTAATGAACACCCTGCAATTATGGTCTGTACAACATCTCATTAAGCTCCAAGGTTGTGATTTTTTATTCAAAATTAATTAAGTGAGTTTATATTGTGGAAAAGTTACAGATGGCCATTTAGTACTTATGTAACGGGAACAAAAATATGAACAAGGAAGTGCTTCCTGTTTCTGGTTGAGATGGACTTTAGGACAGACCAAAAAAATTCTCATGCTGCAGGACATCTATTCACTTTGCTCAACACAGGTGAACTGTTAATATATAATAGCTGAAGTGAAATGTTTTGCCATTATTATTCAGTTTTTAATGGCCCTGTATCAAAACTGCCAGCATACTGCTGATGGCATTGCTTATTAGCTTTTATGTGTCACAGTTCTCTTCTGACCACAAATTAAAAGAATATACAACTGCCTGTGGTTGCACATTTCACTTTTTAATGTGAGCTATAGAAGACGTCTGAGAAGTAGTGTATGCAAAATCTGTACAATATATCTACAGATTACTCTTACAAGGGATCATATTTTACATCTGGGAAATCACATATCTGACACATCAAGATAGGAGGGGTATGTACAGGCTGGCTACATGGTACCCATTACAATAGCTCTTCTGTGACATTGATATTGGGGTCATCCTGTGTATTGCAAAGCAAAACTGATAAACTAATGCCTAATGTCTTTTGTTGTTGTTGTTGGGTGGTCAAACCAAATGGAGTTTTCATTCCAAAAAAAGGGCTGTTTGGGAAACCTGAACACATTGCCTCTTAGACTCATGTACAAGCTTGCTCCCTGTTCTAAATTGCATAAGAAGAATTACATTTGGTCTTCCTTTGGTGTTAAATGAGAAAGAAAGATAGAAAGAAAGGGGGAAAAGGGGGGTGAGGGGGAAGCTCAATAACAGTGCCAGATGTAAGTGAGGAAGTCACTGCCAGTTCTGAGAAGCTTTTGTATGCACTACATGACACTGAAGTATTACCAGATATTTAGTAGTTTCTTTTAAGCTCATATCTTTGTTAGATTTACCACTGGGAAAAAGAATTGAAAAGGGAAAGAAACACTAAGCTGAACCTCCTGCTCTCTCAGTTCTTTGGGTTGGTAGTCAAAGACAAGTAGAGAGGAGAATTGTAAAAAGATGTTCATCTAATTACATTGTACCAGACTATAATGAATCAAGCTGCAAACTGATAATGAGATTTCTGAAACATTTAATTTTACTTATATTTGTTTACTCACAGAGCACAATTTTATAAAGACCCTTTAACTATAACAAAAAATCTTTAATACTACTACCAGCAATCTATCAATTAATGTCTTGTTTTGTGTTTGAATGCAAATGTTGTGCTTAGGCATTGCATGTGTTTTACCTTTTACTAGGCAAACTGTGTATTTACTACTAATTACAGAAAAAAGTCCTATTTTTACATTTAATATCAGTCTTCACAGATTGGATTTTTAATATCAGTGAAGCGGTCCTGACTCCTTACTCTATTCTTTGTTACATTTCAGAAAAGAAAATTAAACAAACAAACAAACGGAAACCACCACCACCACAAAAAAAAAAAAAAAAAAAAAAAAAAAAAAAAAAAAAAAAAAAAAAAAGTATTGGAAGATGTGGGAATGACTGATGGGTTCCCAGGGCACTTTTTAACTTTAAAAGAAATGAAGGAATGAAGGAAGGAGGGTGTAGCAAAAATAAATCCCTTAGTTGAAAGAGAAGATGGCAACCTTCTCGCCTGGACAAAAGCAAGGTTGGCTCAAGTCCAGATTGGATGGGTCTTTGAGCGATCTGATTTATTGGGAGGTGTCCCTGCAAGTGGCAGGGGATTAGAACTGGATGGTCTTTAAGGTCCCTTCCAACCCAAGCAGTTCTGTGATTCTGTGATGAATGAACTGCCCGAATCTTGCACTAATGTTGTTATTTTTCTCTCAAAATGTATTCACTTTGAAAAGAAAGGTATGATTTAATGACTAAATCCATTTCTATTTTTTTTAGTAAACTTTGGTGAAACATTAAGTCCTGAATTCACACAACCTAACTGTTAGCATTCCTTGCAACATCAAAAGAAACATTTCAACTCCTTATTTGATTTTATGTGTGTGAATTTCTGTAAATTACTGGCACTTACTATTTTCATAGCACTTTCTTTTCTAATGGTTGTCTTCTAAAATAAAGTATTGGTTTATATATATACAGTTCCTTCTTTACAAATCACTGGCCTATCCTAAGTATAGATGCAGTATATGCAACTAGAGAAGTCCTTTCTACCTTGCAATCTGTTAAACTAATATGCATTGACATGATCATACTTCTGGGAAACCTGTGCAACATCGGTTTCTCAACATACATTAACACGGAAGAACTGATTATGCAAAAGACCAAGAAAATCAAATCCATAGGTTGAAAATGTTTTTATCTAACTGCAGCAAACCAGTTAAACTAAAAGCAAGGAAATAAAGTGCAGTACTCACGTTACCTAATCATAGACACAAGGGTGGGATTTGGTTATTTGGACATAGGTTCCTGGTGATATGTTAGCTGCAAAGCACATCCCAGCTGGACTCCAGCCCTTCCTCTATAGGGCTAGGATATCCTATGTAGCCTTCCAGGTTACTATGCAGGGAGCCATCGTGCTGGGAATCCATGCAGTCCAGACAGGAGATGCAGTGGATGTTGGGATCAATGTCTAATGCTATGCCCTTTCACTGGCTGTGTCTGAGAAGCAGGGCACAAAATAGTGGTCTAATAGAAGTGCTATGAGCCAGTGGGAAAAAAATACACAAATGGAAAGAAGGAGAAGGCTTCTGACCAGAGCTTCTTCCCAGAAGGTGAAGGCAGACCAGAAATGAAGACAGACCAGAAAAGAGGGGGATTTGTTTCAAACACTTTTGATTTTTTTACTAAGCATATGTTGTGGTTTCTCTGCTCTACAAAATTTAAGAATCTCCTTTATGATCTAATAAAACTTAGCTCTAGATTTGTCAAGTTCTTTTGGTGTTTTTGGGCCCCTCATTATGGGAGGAGGTGCAGACAGACCCAGCTCCAAGCACTGGCTGACTCTGGGACTCATCACAGACATTTTCCAGACCCACAGAGAATTTTGCCCTCTGAAGCAGGAGGCCATAATGCCACTATAAATATCTCCATTTGTCACTCCACTGCTTCTGCTCCCTGCCTCCCCTTGCTTTGCCTGTCATCTCTTGGTCTCCTTCACCTTCTCATCACTGCTCCTCCCGTATGCCAAAGAAACAGGTCTGCCTGTGAATGAAGATATCAGCAACAAAGTTTCTATCATATTTATTCTATAGGCCACCTCACAGTCTTACCACTCTGAATGAAATGAATGATTACATAGAAAGAGGGGTTGTTTCAAGTGAGTCTCTTGGGAGCCGCAGATGCTCCTGAACCAACCTGGGGTGGTTGCCATAGAGAATCACTAACCTGTCGTTATAGAATAAATAACATGAGAGTCAGGAGAAGGTCATACCAAACCTCTCTCTTTTTGTAAACTATCTTTAAATTGTCTGGTCAATGTCAAGTCTCACTTGCTCACCTAAAAAGCTGTTTGCATTTCTCCTGTATCAGCTTATGATGTGGTGCAGTAAATCTGCAAGGCGATGCTGTCTCCATTGCACAGCTGTAGCTTTGCCCTGTGTCCTTGCTGCCTCCCCAGACAACTATTTTGTGTATGAAAGGCCCTCATTATTTCTACCCTAAAGTAGTTTACATTTAGAAAAGAATTATGTTATCTTTGCTATTTAAATTCTTTATTGCCTCCTTTTTAATACAAATCAACAGGCACCAGCTACCAAACTAAGACAGTTTCAGCAGGATATTTAGCCAAAGAAAATACACATCTGCAATAAAGAAATACTTTTCTTCCATTCTTGATCACCACAATTTGCTTTCAGATTTTCCAATCTATTGTCATGTTTGTGTTCCAGCATTTTATAACTAATATCACTGTTGATGTTGCAGAGGGCTTGCATTTAAATTTATCTCTGCTAACAGACACTTGAAACTGTTACAAAGTGTTACTCAAAAGAACTAAATAAGGGTCTTCACCTTTTATTTACAAAGGGGAGTTGACTTATGCCAGCCTTTACTGGCAGAAAGGTTATTTCATCCTTTACTTTCACAAGCTATATTTGTATGAAAATGAAGCAGTCCTTTAGGACAAAGAGAAGCAGCAGTTCCTGCCTCTCTAAACCTGGTCGTTGAACAGAGATATCAATCCAAGAAGATGATGTAGTTTAGAAACCTGATCTGTATAAACAACAAAAGATTGGAATTAATTACAATTTGAACAAGTTTCAATTTCATTGGTATTTATAAATAAATTATAATAATATATTTAAAAAAAAAAGCATGGTGCACAGTGTATCATTAGACACCTGATGTCAAATGAATCTACACTTCAACACTTGTTAAAATTTTCCTCTTTTCCCCATACAGATAGTTGCAGATGATCAGGTGGAACAGGGAGGGTTTGGGTTTTTGTGGTTTTGAGGGCAGGTGGAGATTTGGAAGTAGGAACAAAGAATTTGCAAGGGACTGGGACTATTCACAAATGTCACTATTTGAGGCAAAAGCTGTAATCAAAAACAGGAAGAGGAAACCTTTAAAAGTTCCAGCATTTGATGTTGATGATGATTCTTCTAATTCTTCAATTTCCAATTAGAATTCTGTTTCAGAAACAAACAATTTGAAAACAGTGACAGTGTTCAAAATAAGCAACTTAAAATGAAAAGTATAATTCTCAGTTTAATCAGTGTTTTCTATTGCTTTATATGTTATTTTCAATGCAAATCTATATTAATCAAACAGAAAATGTGTATTTTGATTTGACCCCAAAATAACATATATACTTAGATACTTATTTTATTTTTAAAATATTTTTAATTATATATATATATAAATCTGGTTATCAAGACTGTCTCTCATTTGCTAGACTGTGTTTTAATGAAAATGTCATGAGCACATGAGATAAGGGAAGAGATCTGGGAAACTGGCTTGATTG
Source organism: Nettapus auritus (assembly GCA_011076525.1). NCBI lineage: Eukaryota > Metazoa > Chordata > Aves > Anseriformes > Anatidae > Nettapus > Nettapus auritus. The sequence goes on from CM021765.1 coordinate 200,531,190, forward strand.
TATCAGTTTTGGGAAGGGATGAGCTACATTCAGAGCAGTACACACTTCTAACCGCTGGATGCACAGAAATCTACAGAACCAACTTGTTGAATCCACCAAAACAATACTTCCATTTATCCCTTTGATGGGGAATTGTCATTGAAATAGATGCTTTGACTAAATAGTTATGTACAGCTGGTAACTAATGCATGGTTGTTTGTAGAAGCCTGAACAAGGTTTAATGGAGCTTTATTGCCTTTCACTGAGCTCTTTTGTTTTCATCCCTATTGTCCTACATTATTGACAAAGATTATTTAAAATGTTTTTGACACTTTTGTTAAAGGAAATACACATCTGGTGGTCTTTGAGACTTGGGGATTCCTCCTCTCCTGCTCTGCTTGATGTGAAGCTGCTGCTTTTCCCATTTTGGGGCCCAGCCATCAGTGAGGCTGAATGTGTATTCTCAATGCACATATTGGGTGTGAATACAGCTGGTCATTTACTCCCCATGCTGTAATTTGTTATATCCAATGGTTTCTTGTGTTGTATCTAGTACTTTCTCATATTAAAACTTAGGGTAGTGCCTCGTCTCCCAGCTTACATCACTCAAAAACTTATTGTTTTTTAACTTTTCATCACACACTTTTAAGGCTTGATTAAAACATACCAACTTTAATAACTGTCTTCCATGAGCCTTGGATCAGATCTTTAGTGCTAGATCCTAACTTTGAAAGGTATGAACCTTTAATACTACAAGAGCAGAATGAGCAATTTTTTGGCCACCATCTGGGGACAAATCTTTTTCCCTCGTCAGTAGAAGTAACCTTACACCTGAAGCAACTCTAGTAATTGGGAATCATATACACCCATCTGCTTAACGTGTTGATTCTTTGGTTTGCCCATCTGGCACTCAGGTAGAGGTAGATAAAAAACATGATCTTTATAATAAAGTTGATTCCCCTTGGGATTAATTCCCCAGGTAATTATAGTATTATTATTTTCACAGTGTCTGTGTATGACTTTCAGACTAGAAATGTCTTATTTAAAGACACATATGCTATTTCAGTGTAACATTCTTTTTTAATGATGAGACAAAAAATAAAATGAAAGAAAGTAGAGAATCCTTATTTCTGTCAACACAACCCATGTATCTTAAAATCAGGCTAAGAATTTCACTTATTTTTGAGTGAAAATGGGTGGGGTCAAGATGCTAGAAGCTCTCCAAAAATCAAGAATAACAGATTTAGCATTTTTATTGGCAGCATTGATTCCCTCGTAGTTGAGGGAATCTACTACTACTACTGCATCTGTAGAAGTTCAGTGTACTTAATTCATTAATTCAGGCATAAGGATAATACTTAATTAAGTACACAGAGTAGTCCCAGAAAGTCTTTATAAAAATGATTTCATTCTGAAGTCCCATTTTATAAACTTCTATTCATTTAAAATCGGTTAAACTATTTTTCTTTGTGGGCAAGTATAATGTTTCCAGGATCAAGACTCAGCTGACATCAGAATCTATTTCTGGTGTCCACAAGAAAAACTGGAAAAGACAATGCATTGGGTGAACACTGACATATTGATTTTAGTTCTTAATCTCTTGGTGTTGATGATATTACACAGCTCTATGCTTTCTAAGTGCTGTCCCCTTTCCCCTCTTGCCCTCCAAAATTGTTAATGTAGTCTTCAATATATTAACAAGGAAGAGAAGGACTACGTCATTAAAAGCCAAGTTTTTATTTCTCTTTTGTGAAATGTTATGCTCTAGCATTTCTGACAATTCTCTCTTTAAACAAAGTTTGCAAATGCATTTCTTTGCTTGTATATGTATCAAGTTTCACAGCTTTGTAATGATTGGAGTCTTGCCATAAAAAATAAAAGCCTATAAAATAATTAGGATGTACACAAGCTAATAATAAACATTTGATTTTTAAATGGGATTTAATTCAGTTATCATAAGCTGATTACACATGTTCAGACTAACTTTTTAGGAGTCAGCTTTTTCCTAGATTCATCTATCCATGGGAAAAAAAATGCACCATCTTTGCTTCTTCTGAAGGACTAAGTATTGCAGAGAAAGAATTTTCAGAATTTTAGAAAGAATATAACAATAAATTATTAATAATAACATATATATATATTATTATGAAATGCATGACAGGAAAAAAAACTCTGGAGCGAAATCATTCCCATACTGTTGGTGAAACACAAGTTTAGTTAAACAGAATCAAATAGTGATATACATGTGGTAGGTTTTGGAATCCTGCTATTTCCTAGTGAAACGTGAGTGTCTTGATTATAGAGTGAGGGTGATGTGCTTCTCTGAGTCATATAAAATCCAAGAAAATAGGGACAATAAAAGATCAAATTTGAGATTGAGAGCTGCACAATTTGGGATAAACCAATCTCAGTTAGCTTGTGTTTCTAAGTCTAGACAAAGCCTCTGTGGAAAGCAATAAGAGGTGAAAGAAATGTTCAGCTAGATGACCTCAAGCCTGGACGTTAATTTTAGTAAGAACTGTAGCAATGGAGACTAGTTCTCTCATGGCTACTGAAGGAAAAGAAAAGAAGAAAGTGCTAATAAATTTGTAGCAGTTGACATGCAGAAAATCCAAATATTAATTAACTCTCTGATGTAAATATAGGAGATATGCAATGGTTTAAATTAGTTCAGGTTCAGCCAGGAGGAGAAAGTTTAAGCTACCATGTGTCATATACCAGCATTACTAATGACTTATAGTAGGTGATATAAAGCAAGTGAAGACTAATAGAAATCCACAGAAAATCTGGAAGATTAATTTATAAGGAAAAGATTTTAAGAAATATCTTCAGCTCAGTTTTTACATAGTCAAACTACACAGAGCTTTTCCTGAGTAGACACTGAATAGCTGACTGAGTGTGTTTGAATTTTTGGATCAGTAGACTTGGGTATTCACAAGCCTAGTGTACTTCTGCAGTATTAGGACACCCTCTGTTCCTTGGTGTGTTTAGTAACCTTCTGTGTTGCACTTTAAAGACCATGATATCAGTTGTCCATGGCCATAAAGAATTCTACAGAGCTTGGGGAAGTCCCATTAGGTTAAACATGCTTTTTGTAATTGGCCAGTGTGTGGCTTCACAGTGAATCCTGGAGAAAAATTCCCTTGAAATATATAACTGTCCTTACTGAATTCATAGGTGTCTCTGAGAAAATATGTATGTATATACATGATTAGGTAGCACAACAAGCATATTTATATGCATTTCTCTGGCTCAGTTTCTTCACACTCTTGAGCATTCCCAGGTGGTATGTCTAGGAATGGGCAGTATGGCCAGTGTGGCCCAGATGGCTGATATGCCCCTGCAATAAATTTTTCTTCTCCTCCATTTCCAGTTAATCTAATTTTCTCATTTTCTTGGCCTTACTCATACCTCCCTCTCTCTTCTTCATAGCCACTCTTTGTTCCTTGGTATCCTCTTTAGATAAACCAACAAAATGGAACAGCTCCTAGTGCCTTCTTCTTTCTCATTTTATAGTCTTGTATCTTATGCTTCCTTCCTCTCCCCAAATGTGTATACATTGGCAGCCTTTTTATTTATTAAGATCTGTACGGATATTGTAGTTTGTTCTTCCACTGGTGCTATGTCAGAGCTCAGCTTCAACCTCCTTCACTCACTCACCCTTCTCACTGTATGCTCTATCCCAGCCAGACGATGCTCATCCAGGCTCACCAACATTTTTCCTGACCCTGGAAATATGTGGCTCAACCCTGGCAGCCCCCAGAACTTCTCCTACACAGCAAAGCCTTCCTCTCCAAACATACAACTGGTATTCCTAAGTTATTTAGAGACAAGTTATCCAACTCATTGCACTCTTAAATACTCAAAAAATCTATAAAATGAATGAGGCTTGCAGTATACGTGATGGGGCAATGAACTGCTAAGTTTTATCAGTCTGTCTTTACAGAGAATCTTGTAACTCACAGCTTTACTGTTCCCAAGTATGCTGTTGTCCCAAATTAATGCCACTGAAAACCTTATGCTGTACAACACCATGATTTCATATAACTTTCCCTATCAATAGGTATAATGCCTTAGTTCTTCAGGTCCTGTAAATCTGCACTGGCTCATTTAATTCAATGGAGCATCTGAACTGCCTGAAACCTACTCTTGAAACGTGAGTGTACATTTTAAATGTGTACAGAAGAAAAAAAAAAAAAAAAAAAAAAAAAAAAAAAAAAAAAAGGAAAAAAAATGCAAATGAATTCAGTCCCCTGAGGGGTCCCTTCTAGACCAATGTTCCTAAACAAAATTCATTATTTACAAAATATTTCACAGATCTACCCAGGCACACTGTTCTGGTTCACAGTTTAAGATTAATGATTATGACTGTTGTTTTAACTTTTAACTGAGTGTGTGAGCACTACAAAACTTGTAAGACCTTCTCACTCCAATAAAGAAAAATTGGGAAAGCTCTAAGCATGCAAATGAAGATTTTAAAAAACTCAGCCCTTTACCTTTCAATAAAATAATACTGGATTTTTATTTTATTTTATTTTTTAAGAAAATAAAAGATTATCATTTTATTGTAATTCTCAAAGTAAACTACTTTTTGTTGTTGATTTTTTAAACTCTCTTCTTAATACTCCTAATAATCCTATTCATGTTCTCAGATGAAATAATAAAAGCTGCTAATTTTTTTCACAATGTTCATTTTGTAATCAAAATTCTGCTCTGAAGAATTATCACAGAGATGCTGCCATGTTTGTGAAATGTAGTCCTCATTGTACTAAGATAAAGGAGGTTCCTATTCATGCCACAGATTGCTTGTCTTTTGAGATATATTTTGTAGTCCATTTAGTCCATTTCCATAGCATGAAAAGAACAGAGAATTGTAATTAAGTGCAGTAGCGTATACAACACTATAATCATAATTGCTAGAATTATATTCACAATTTTCCTCACATGTTTTGCAGATGCTTTCTCTTTTATCCACATGCCATGTAGTTCATGTTCCCATTTGTAGAAGTTGCCATCAATTTGTTGCCACATGCTTTAAAATTCACCGTGTTGTGTTTTTTGTTGTTGTTTTTTTGTTTTGTTTTGCTTTGTTTTTGTTGTTGTTGTTTGTTTTTTTGTTTTGTTTTGTTTTCTTTTCTTTTTTTTTCTCTCTCTTCTTCTTTGTGGAGGAGAACAAGGGTCTGATTCACTAAAAATGTCCTGCAGATTCCATTGTTTCTCCAGTTCTCAGAGCCCTGAGGGGTACCTTTCATTCTGCATCTGATTTGTCATTTGCTCAGCCGTGTACTGGATTATCCACTTCAAAAGAAACTGCACCAATTGTGTGCTCAGCCCATCAGCTTGAAAGTTCAAAAAGTGTGAAGTACTTCTCCCCGGGAACAAACTGTGAAATGTATTTGAGATCGGAGTTTTTACTAATTACAAGCGGCATTTGTAAGCCTCCTGCTGAAGCCTGCCATAATGCTATAAGTGGAATCATTTGTGCCAATTTATAATGTAAAATGCAAGGTCTCCATCCAGCTTTAGTGTTGGTTACAGAGTCCTAGGTGGGACTTTGTTATTCAAAATTTATAATATCTCAGGATCAGCAAGTTAGAAATTATCACAGAATCAGAGAATTGTAGGGATTGGAAGGGACCTCGAGAGATCGTCGAGTCCAACCCCCCTGCCAAAGAAGGTTCCCTAGAGCAGGTTGCCCAGGTAGGTGTCCAGATGGGCCTTGAATATCTCCGAGAAGGAAACTCCACTCCCTGGGCAGCCTGCTCCAGTGCTCCGTCACCCTCACTGTGAAGAAGTTCTTTCACATGTTGGTGCGGAACTTCGTCTGATCCATTTTGTGGCCATTGCCCCTTGTCCTATACCCACTAATCACTGAAAAGAGGTTGGCCAAATCCCTCTGTCTCCCACATTTAAGATATTTGTAGACATTAATTAGATCCCCTCTCAGTCTTCTTTTCTCAAGGCTGAACAGACCAGGTCTCTCAGTTTTTCCTTATAAGGAAGAAGATCCAGGACCCATATAAACTTTGTTGCCCTCCACCGGACTCTCCAGGAGATCCCTGTCTTTTTTGTACTGAGGCCCAGAACTGGACACCGTACTCCAGGTGAGGCCTGACCAGGGCAGAGTAGAGGGGGGGGATCACCTCCCTTGACCTGCTGGCCACACTCATTTTTTTGCATGCCAGGATTCCATCAGCCTTCTTGGCCACTAGGGCACACTGCTGGCTCATGGCACACTGCTGGCACATGTTATACTGTACTCTGGAAAATATCGGTCTGGTTGTTACTCCAGCTTCCTCGTCTTCTATGGGAGGACAAATAGCAGACTTCAACATCTGGGAAATGATGGAGGGAAGATATGCAAAAGGCAGAGTAAAGCAACAGATTGCCTTAATAACTCACACAGACACTAGACTTGAACTGCAAGTGTGCCTCTATTGCACCTTTGAAACATTGGAAGTTTTCCAACCTGTTTTCCTCTAATGCCAGTAGACTGTTCCCAAGGAAAATAGATAAATAAATAAATAAATAAAAACTCTACCCCATCACAAGGTGCTTACAGTCGGTACCCGTCACTCATCGACTCTCATCATTTCAAGCATTGTTCAGACAAAGGCTCTGGTTTGATGTTAAGGTAGCAGCCAAAGCATCAGCCCCCACTCCAGAGAAATTATGTGAGCTTTTGTGAGATCCCAGAAAACAGAGACCATGCTACAGAGGCTGCTTCATGTTTCTGATCCTTCCCTATAGGTGAAGTGTTCTGGATATTTTCTTCAGCTTTTATTCTCTCTCATTTTTGATATTTGCAGAATCTCTCTACCAAGAAATGTGGCATTTCCAGGATTTCTTCTTGCATCCAGAAGAATCTTCAAATATATTGGTAGTTGCTATTTTGAGAGTTTTTTAATGTATCAGGTTTACTAGATTCTGAGCACTTGAAAAATCATGGAGAAAAAAAATGAGACAATGGTTTCTAGTGACTGACTTCTTGCCTAGCTCTGGTATGGCTTAAGCAATCAGTAATCCGATTTCCTTACTGTCTTCTTCCTATCATACTAAAGTCTTTTACCCCCCCCCCAAAAAAAAAAAAAAAGTCATCAAAGGTTATATATGTATCTTTTAATGGACACATACCAGTTTTGTTTTCACTTCCCCAAGGCATTTTTTGTTTAGGTAGTTTTAGATTTTAAAAACTTTTTGTGTTTTCTTGTTCTGATTTTCATTATTACTTTTGACTGGCAAGCCTTTCCTTAAATACACCTTTAATTCTCTTAAGAAAAGAGTTCGCAAAATCAAAGCAAAATTGGGTTTCTACAGTGCTCTTTAATCCTTCAGGAATGCATTCATGTTCCATGTTTATATTCTTTATTTATCATATTTAAATGCATAAAACATTAACATTGAAATAGGATCCTTGAGGGACAGTGAGTTGAAAGGGTAGTTGGGATAGAGAGAGGGAAAGCATCCAAGAACAGAGATTTGATTTACTTACTTACCATAACAGCTGAAATACAACAAATGTTTTACCAGGAGCCTCAGTGTTTTTATATCAGAGTCAGCATAGCTCCTACCAGAAGATTAACAGAGCTGGTGTTCACCAGGGTGCTGTACTTCAAACACACACCAGAAAAAGCATGGGGCTGGGTCCCCTGGCCAAAATCCTGGTTGGATCCTGAGGACTGAAACTTGCTCCTTCTGGGAGTTAGCCACGAACCATGCCTTCAAATCTCAGCATTTCTTACGACTGAATCATGCAAAATGCAACCCATGTTGGAGTACACACTTAGAAAGTATCAAAGGTAATTTGCAAACATATAAAGAGTGAAATGGGATGCTTGACGTGGGAAAGTGATTCTTATTGTTTCCATATCTTCAGTCTCAGCTTTTCAGCGATTGATCTTAACACTCATATCTGTGCTCTAAAGCAGAAAAAAAAGTTCATGCTCATTTTACAAATAAAGATACTTAAGGTAGAAAATAAAATCTGTTTCCTGCCTAGAGACACGAGGAAATCAGCACAAAAGCCAGTTTGCTATTCCTTAATCCCCATCCTGTACATGGGTCACCTTACACCCATGCTTAACAGGTAAAGAAAGCATGATCCTTCTGCACTGCCATTTCCATCCTCCTACTCCATTCTTAGCACTTTCTGCAATGAAAACCATGATAAAATATCCATTATAGCAGCTTGGAGGTAGTCCCATTTAAAATTCATTTTCTTCTGTGTATGCCTTGGCTATAGAGATCAAAGAGGAATTTATGCATGTCATTTATCTGCATTACAATGCAGCTCCTTCAGAGGTTAAAGGTAAAGTTTTCTGAAATCACTCAGGTTTTTTTTTGTTTCTACTGCAAAGTTATGTCTAATTTGCTGTTTACAGTCACCCAACACTTGGAAATGTGTTCCAAATGGAATGAAGGGAGGAATGCAAGGGGGAAGAGAGGAAGAGAGGAAGAGAGGAAGAGAGGAAGGAAGGAAGGAAGGAAGGAAGGAAGGAAGGAAGGAAGGAAGGAAGGAAAGAAAGAAGGAAGGAAGGAAGAAAGGCTATTTCCCAGGAAAATACTGGAATACTTTTTTATCTACAGGTGTTTTTGTTTTGTTTTGTTTTGTTTTTTGCTTTGTTTTGTTTTTGATCCCAGAGTCTGAAGTCAGACAGTCATTAAAATACTTTAAATAAAAAGCTGCTTCTGCTGAATTTTGCACTCAGTCATAACAAAGAGGAAAAGAGCTGCATTTTCTTTGTGAAAATTCACTGAGCTATTTTTTATCCCATGATACATGATTGTAAAAAATAGTTTCATAGTATCCATTTCGTTTATGAATGCTGAGACATTTCAAACCTAAACTCATAAAGTTTTGGTATTGCTTCATTGAAGTGACCTGTATTTTGACATCACATCAAGCAAAAAATCCACTTTTACTGGCAGTGTGTGGAGAGGCTGTGTAATGGAAAGAGGTCTGACCTGGGTTTCAGAAGATCTGTTGTTCATTTTCCCCTTCAGCTACAGACTTGGTGTGATTTCATCTAGCAAACACACCAAAAGAGACTACAAAGATAGAAATACACAGAGAGTTCATAGAAGCAAACCAGAATTTGCAAGTGATACAGAGACTGCCCTCAACAGACTGGCAGAATATGTATTTAAACAAAAAAATAGCCTCTCCAAGGGTGTTTAAGGCTTGCAGCTACCCCAGTCTACAACACAATGATTTTCATTTTCACTCAGATTCCATCTGGGATTAGGAAAAAAAAAAAAAAATCATCTTGTGTTACTGGAAGATGGGATTTAGATAGCTGACAAGAATTTCACATTCTCCTGGGATTTCTGCAGACTTGGGAGGTTTGGATGTGCTTCACAAGACAGACTCTGCTCTTGGAAGCCTATCTATTTGACTAACTGGTGAGCAAGAGAGACCATGAGATTCCTAGTAATTTTTACTGACTCCAAGGTTTTCGGAATCCTTTTTTATCATTGCATCAGTATACATGTACATACCAAGACTTGAACAAAATTCATGCTTAAAAGTTATATGTAAGGACTAGCCTTTGAATAGCCAAACGTTTTCTTTAGTGTTTTGCAGATGTCTAACATTTCCTGAAAAGCTATGATGTACCTCAGCCTCCTGTGAACGATGAAGGCAAATCTGACCATGACAATTCAGTTATATGCTTGTTCTAAGCTTTTCTGAGTAAGGCAGAGAGAAGACGAATATCGGGAAGAGTACAGGTATATTCAGACAGTGTATACTACTTTCAGCTCTTTTGTTGTCCTCATAAGCTCTTCTTTGTACCCAAAACACAAGGCAAGCATAGTCTGATTTTTTCAGGGATAGACTATACAGTCCTTCATGGACAATCTTCCCTTTCCTTCCCTGGTGTGATTCAAGCTCCTCAATTTAAAAAAAAAAAAAAAAAAAAAAAAAAAAAACTTTACAATTTCTGTACTGATAGACAAGCTAGAATGAGTATCTGTTTGGTTTTAAAACAAATAGACCTGGAACTGGGAGACTGAAAGTACAGACTGAGAATGAATACAGGTTTTTGAGGTACTTGTTGTCCATGTCCAGTACAGGTTGTCCATGTGCATCACAGGGGTCTGGGACCAGGAAGAAGGGTGTAACAACCCTGTGGGACCATGGGAGGCAATTGAGGTCAGGTAACAAGTGAGAGAGATCAATGTGGACAGGGAGAATAAAAATAGTTACAGAGGATTAGGACTGATGAGAAGCGGAAGAACTAAATTAAGAGTTATTGGGGGCAAAAAAATAATTTTAAAAAAATGTTGGAGATGTTGAAATGAAGGGAGAAAAAGTAGGGAAGAAGAAGACTTAGAATAGGAAGGAGGAAAGAGGCTCTATAAGGAAGAAGCCTGGGAGCCACAGAACAAGTACCTTGCATTGATGGAGTCATAATATGAACAACAATACAGAAGGACTTACACTTTTGATCATCTAGCCAACCCACTAGCATTTTGGTGTTGCCTGAATGGGGAATCAGTGCCTGGTACTATCAGCCCAGGCTGACAGTCTGCACACCCATGAGCTGTTGGTTTACTAATGTGTTGCACCTTCCTTCTCACATCCTGCAGGGACTCCATCACTGGGAACTCTCTGCAAGTCATATTTGCAACAAAGAGCCACATGGGGCTTGCAAAACATATGCCAAACACCCGTTCAGAGGAACTGTTATGCTGTCGTTGTTACTCTCTTATTTTAGTAGCAGGAGTCTGTGAGAGGTAACTGCAGTTTCCAACCCTACTGATAAGTCATGTAGATTTTAATGTTATGCCAAGGTAAGAGATTTTGTTCTTTATTAATTTTCTTCTTGAAGATCTAGTAAACTACCTGTGAAAACCCTCCCTAAAAACATAATTATAATAAGATTACAAAAGTTAGGCATGCAATAGTTAAATACACAAGAAACCTTAAATCATCTTATTCTTTTCTCACCCTCCACCCTGTACTGGAATACAGCTGGAGTTCATTAATATTTGTGAAGCACTTAGAATGACAGAAAATCCCATATGGAAATGAACAGAAAGTTTGGCTAGATCGTGAGTAAAAAAAATAAAAAAATAATAAAATAAAGTTAAATAAAATAAGACCACAAGCTGAATAAGAAAAAGGAAACATACTGTATTTCTGGGTATCCAGTAATTAACAACCTGCACATATATGTTTATCTAAGGGGACACAAGCTCTCTGGACAGCTTGGTCTTTTGTTTGTTAATACTATTTATTCAGTGGAGCTTTGGATGCAAAGGATGGATACTTATCTCTAAGTGTATGTATGTGTTGAAAATAGTCAAAGGATTTAGGATATCACAAAATCACAGAACAGTTGAGTTTGTAAGAGTTCTCTGGAGGTGGTTTGGTGCAACCCTCCTGCTCAAGCACGGACACCTAGAAGATGTTCCTTGGGCCATGCTCAGGCCGTTTTTGAAGATCTTCAAGGGAGGAGACATACAACCTATTTCAACATGGCAGTCCTTTCCATCAGATCTGGTGTGGAGAGTCAGAGACAGCAGCACATTGCTAAGTCTGTTGTGTGCTAAAAAGTCACCTCCCTAACCACTTAAACAGTCAAAACTGCATGAAGCAAACTCTGAGAGTCATCATCCTCTGCTATCTTAGTGAAAGGACATCATGACCCATAAAGCAGAGAAAGACTAGAAGTGTATTTCCCATTTGTGGGTCTACTTAATGTTCATAATCAAAGGAAACAAATTTTGCAGGTATAAAGGTCCCAAATAATGAACAGCTTTGTTCTATTTGTGCAATGCAACAATCTAAAGACACCGGAGACTGATGGTCATCTACAAAGCATGAACTACCACAAAACACACTAACAATTTTTGTCTTCTTAACAATTTTTGTCTTCTTTTGTCTTCTTGTAGCAAAATTCTTTGCTACAGATTTCTATGAACAGATATATTTTAAAAATGCAAATAAAACCTACATATGCAATACAAAAGCCTCTAAGAAGGAAATGCTCAACTTTCTAATATTTCTTCCCATGAGGTCAAAATGAGAAAATAGAGCATCCATGACAGGTGTTCCTTATAACACTTAATTTTACAGTAGGAAGGCACTCAGACTCTAGAGTGTAAGGCCCTCTACAGAACAGATCTGCCACCTGAACAAATTAAATACAAGGTAGGTCTTTTTCAAAAGGTATTTCTGATTAATGTTGACAGATCACTGTGGTGCTGATGATCAATTAGTTAATGTTTGTACAGTACTTTGGAGATATAAAACTCTATAAGTACTGAGCATTGCTATTATTATGAGTACACTTCAAGATCCTTAGGTAACTGTTGGGAGTACAGTAGACATGATCTTAATCTATTAATAGCCCTTTATAAGTGCAGTTGTTCACAGACTGCCAAAACATCGCTATTGTAATTTTTTTATTTATTTATTTTTTTTTCACGGATAGCATGGGTGTCATGAATGTTAATAGCAAGGAGGCAAAATTGCTCCTGTCATCTTCTTCCCATTTCTGTACATACAATACATGAAAGAGTCTGTCTCTTTAAATTGACAGTTGAGAGTTGCATCCCCCTAAGACTCCAATCATCTGCATAAGGTCTTTAATTTGGGATTTGAGTGCCAGATAATTAGTAGTTGAGGTAGAATCACACTGCTTTGTGAGTCCCATGGCCCAATTAGTAAATCAGATTGTAAAAAGGTTACTAGAATGGGCCTTTAATCTTACCAACATTTTACTGTTATTGCATCCTGTGGAAGAGCATCTTGTATTGGGGATGGAAGGAAGGACAAATTTAGTGTCAGATCAGATAATGTGCTGATGTAAATTGGTACAGCTTCATATTTACATCTGCTGATATCTTGGCTCCTGGCCTTATAGCCATTGTACATAGCATCTCCAAATTGGTCTCAAGTAGATAGTGAGGGCAGAAGAAAAACTATCCAGTGCAGAAATATGTGTCTACCAATGAAAGGCAGAAATAATAATCCCAAACACAGAAGCAACAAGCTTTCCAAAGAAAAGAAGACAGCATAAACTCAATTAAAGTGAGGGAAGAAAGTCAGAGCAAAGAAACAGGACAATAAGATTGTGTTTTTGAGTCATTCTGTTAATCTCTTCACATGCAGATGCTCACACTCACATCCTTATACTCCCAGGCATGTACTACTGTTTGTAATTTTTGAGAGGGTTTGTCAAAGGGGTCCACCCAGAGACAAGCTGGGGCTGCAGGTAGAGGTCATCATGGATTTGAAGCATGCACGGCTCACTCTGTCCAACCTGCCCTGAGAATGTGCCCTACCTGAAACAAGGCCAGAAGGACATGCTGCCAATCTGTGAGGGAAAATTATTGTCAGAGGTTCCCAGGATGTCACCTAGGTTCAACTAGGTGGGAGTAGCATGGGTTAGGAAAGGGAGAAGTCATCATTGCCATGGAATTTAGCACTTCCAGATGTATGAGAAGTCTCAGGAGGAAGAGGCTGGCAGAGGTGGTCGGGCAACAAGAAATGCAACCTTCACTGTGTGCTCTTGGGCATTCACTTCACCTCTCTTCTCTGCTTGCTCCTTCTCCAAAATGGAGGTGACAGCTCTGCAAAATGCTGTGTGAATATGAAGTATTAGCAATACTAATTCTGTTTACAGGATTATTTATTCCTCTTCGTGCTACAGAAGCCTGCTATTATTCTCTGGCTCTCATTTATTTTCGCTCGATGCTGTCCACACAATCACCATTCTCATTATGAAAATAATTGCTGCCTGTATTACTGTGTTGTTGTTTGATAATATATTTCATGTTCAGGAGGGCCTATTAAAATTATCTAGTCTGACCTCCCACACAGTTCAAGCATCGTATTCGCACCGAGCCATTCTTACAGAAAATCTCATAGTGGAGCTATTAAAAATACCAGCATATGTTCACAGGCCAGGATGTCACTGTACCAGACACATAACAAGGGATCAACCCTTCTCTGAAGAATTTCTAATTTAACTTGATCATGCAAAAGGTGAGAGGGAAGAAATGCTGCTGTCCCCAAGATTATTTAGAGAATCTGTAGAAAGCCCAGAGAATAAATCTTCTATCTCTCATTGTATTGTTTTACCCTCACAGCCATCCTTTTTGTGATGGAAAAAAGAAAAACTTCTTTTATTATGCTAATTGTCTGTCAGCTCTTCGTTAATCAGTATCATTTTTTAAGATGATAATTATTTTTTTAAGATGATATTTGATTTATTTCCTGAGAAAGCAGTCAGACTTCAGGTCCTCTCCAAAACAGCTAAGGTCCTTAAAAGCCTCTGCACTGGTGTCACAGGATTTCTGTTTGTGCCACGGTATGATCTTTCCTGATATTACACACCACCCATCACTGTCATTGCCGGCAAAGCAGCCTTATGAAGATGGAAAGCCTCCCATGTTAATTTTTGGAGCTGTGCTCTCAACCTGCTACACAGGGCATTATCCTCACAGCTCCCATTAGCCCCCACTGTGTTGAGTCAAGAATCAAGTGCATAAAGGATGTCAGGCATTGTACGCTTGCAGTAATCAGATTTGCTGGTCACTTAGCCCCAGCTGCACTTAAAAATGTGTGTTTAGAATGAAAATGCTGGATAGGAGGAAAGCTGAAATACTTAGCAGCAGGGGGGTTTTGTAGGCAACGTAAAATATACTTTAGATGCCAACGTACAAGGAGAATCATCCCAGATTGCTAATGCAGTGTTGGAATTTAAGTAGACTTTTACCAGAGCAGATGTTGGTACTGTCACAGCAATTAAACTTTCCAGCGAGGCTTTCCCGCATATGCGTAGTTATTTATATGATTGTTTGCGCTGTCCCGAGGCCACAGTCACTATCAAGCCTGCATTGTGCTAAGTGCTGAATGAGTACAAATAAACAGACCGTCCCTGCCCTGTTGAGCTTCCAGTCTGCAAAACAGTGTCATTACTTCTCGGCTCGGTGTCACAGTTCAAGGAGAAACACCCTGGGCTGGAGGGGAAATAGCTGAAACGGCAGGAGTTGGTCTGTCTTCCCCTGTTCATGGAGGAACATAACACATAATAACATCTGGCTCTTTTCTCTTCACCCCATACTCCCTGCTGTCAAACTCTACTCGTTGATGTGGCATCTGACAAGCAAACCTTTCCTTCAGCCTCTTTTTTTTTTTTTTTTTTTTTTTTTTTTTTTTTTTACAGGAGCACATTATTAGCAACATAAATTATGGTCTGAGGTCAGTGTTATCGAACACATGGGATGAAAATTCCATGCTTTCAAATAAAAATGTCAGTCTGGCAGGTGCACGTGGCTAGCTCTGGGGAATATTTTTGACAAGTATGATTTTTCTTTAAAATACAAATTTTAAAGGAAGAAGTATTTGCAAATTCAGATTGAATTTGATTAAATAAGAAAAGATTTTTTTAAAAAAATCTCTCTTCTAGATATTCCCCTATGTCTTTCAAAAAAAGCTATGCTAAAAAAAAGAAAGGTACTTAAATAATCGATAATAACAATTGTTATAATAAAACTGAGTATTTCACCTCAGTTAAAAATGAAATAAATAAGGTTTACCCAAAAGAAAATTGAATATTTTTAGAGAAAATAAACATGTGTCCTGGTTTCAGTTAGGACAGTTTTCCTCCTAGTAGCTGGTAGAGTGCTGTGTTTTGGATTAGGATGAGAAGAATGCTGATAACATGCCGATGTTTTGGTTGTTGCAGAGCAGTGCTTATACCAAGCCAAGGACTTTTCAGCTCCTCACTCTGTCCTGCCAGCGGGCAGGCTGGGGGTGCAGCAAGAGCTGGGAGGGGACAGACCCAGGACAGCTGACCCAAACTAGCCAAAGGAGTATTCCATACCATCTGACGTCATGCTAAAAAATATATAGGGGTGGCTAGCCGGGTTGGGGGAGCCGGCTGCTCGGGATAGACTGGGCATCGGTCAGCGGGTGGTGAGCAATTGCATTGTGCATCACTTGTTTCATACAGAAATTTTCTGAAAGAGTCCCTCAACTAAAAGAGAATACTTTGGATAAACTTTCTGAAAAGGTCCACCAACTTGAAGAGAGATTATTTTCCTCCCCACTTGAACGAACCAGTGTCCACCAACTAAAAGAGAATACTTTGGAGAAACTTTCTGAAGAGTTGGCCCACCAACTTAAAGAGAGATTATTTTCCTCCCCGCCTGTACAAACCAGTGTTTCAGCTATCAGGGGTAAGTGTTCATCCGTGCAAGGAAGACGATATGGTGGGTACATACCCCGTGCCACCCTGTGGTTTTACCTACGTGACCACGGAGAGGACATGAGGAAATGGGATGCAAAATCTACCGCGACCCTAGAAGCATGGGTACATGAGTTGCAAAACAAAACAATTGGGAAAAAGGAGTTCTCTGAAAAGTTTGCTGCTCCAGCTTCCAGTAGGCAGTCCTTTAAACACAGAAACGAAGATTCTGACCAGGACTAGAGGGGCCCTGCCTCCAGCCAGGGGGAGGAAAGGGATAATCGAGTTTATTGGACTGTGTGGATTCGATGGCCTGGCATGTCAGATGCACAGAAGTATAAAGCTTTAGTAGACACCGGTGCACAATGTACTCTAATGCCATCAATCTTTAAAGGGACAGAACCCATCTGTATCTCTGGAGTGACAGGAGGATCCCAACAGCTAACTGTATTGGAAGCTGAAGTGAGTCTAACTGGGAATGAGTGGCAAAAGCATCCCACTGTGACTGGCCCAGAGGCTCCATGCATCCTTGGCATAGACTACCTCAAGAGAGGGTACTTCAAGGATCCAAAAGGGTACCGGTGGACTTTTGGCATAGCTGCCTTAGAGACGGAGGGCACTAAACAGTTGTCCACCTTGACTGGTCTCTCAGAGGACCCTTCTGTGGTGGGGTTACTGAGGGTCGAAGAACAGCAAGTGCCAATCGCTGCGACAACTGTGCACCGGCAACAATATCGCACCAATCGAGACTCCTTGATTCCCATCCATAAGCTAATTCGTCAACTGGAGAGTCAAGGAGTGATCAGCAAGACTCATTTACCTTTTACGAGTCCCATATGGCCAGTGCGAAAGTCTAATGGTGAGTGGAGACTAACAGTGGACTATCGTGGCCTGAATGAAGTGACGCCACCACTGAGCGCTGCAGTGCCGGACATGCTAGAACTCCAGTATGAACTGGAATCAAAGGCAGCCAAGTGGTATGCCACAACTGATATCGCTAATGCATTTTTCTCCATCCCTCTAGCAGCAGGCCACAGTTTGCTTTCACTTGGAGGGGTGTCCAATACACTTGGAATCGGCTGCCCCAGGGGTGGAAACACAGCCCTACCATTTGCCATGGACTGATCCAGTCTGTGCTGGAGCAGGGGGAAGCTCCTGAACACCTGCAGTACATCGATGACATCATTGTGTGGGGTGACACAGCAGAGGAAGTTTTTGAGAAAGGGAAGAAAATAGTCCAAATCCTTCTGAAGGCCGGTTTTGCCATAAAACAAAATAAAGTTAAAGGACCTGCACGAGAAATCCAGTTTTTAGGAATAAAATGGCAAGATGGATGTCGTGAAATCCCAATGGATGTGATCAACAAAATAACAGCTATGTCTCCACCAACTAGCAAAAAAGAAACACAAACTTTCCTGTGGGGTTTTGGAGAATGCACATTCCAAATTACAGTCTGATTGTAAACCCGCTCTTCCAAGTAACCCGTAAGAAGAACGATTTTGAATGGGGCCCTGAGCAACGACAAGTCTTTGAACAAATTAAGCCAGAAATAGTTCATGGGCCAGTCCGAACAGGACCAGATGTAATGAATGTGCTCTACACCGCAGCCGGGGAGAATGGCCCCACCTGGAGCCTCTGGCAGAAGGAACCTGGGGAAACTCGAGGTCAACCCCTAGGGTTTTGGAGTCGGGGATACAGAGGATGTGAGGCCCGCTACACTCCAACCGAAAAGGAAATATTGGCAGCATATGAAGGAGTTCGATCTGCTTCAGAAGTGATCGGTACTGAAGTGCAGCTCCTCCTGGCACCCCGACTGCCAGTACTGGGCTGGATGGACTGTAAAAGGACTGTTGTGGTTTAACCTGGCCGGCAGCTAAACACCACACAGCCGTTCGCTCCCCCTCCCCCTCCCTCTCTGGAATGGGGGAAAGAAATGGAAAAGTGAAACGAGAGTTGAGATAGAGACAGTTTATTAAGATAGGAAACAATAATAATAATAATAATAATAGTGTGTATGAAACAAGTGATGCACAATGCAATTGCTCACCACCCGCTGACCGATGCCCAGTCTATCCCGAGCAGCCGGCTCCCCCAACCCGGCTAGCCACCCCTATATATTTTTTAGCATGACGTCAGATGGTATGGAATACTCCTTTGGCTAGTTTGGGTCAGCTGTCCTGGGTCTGTCCCCTCCCAGCTCTTGCTGCACCCCCAGCCTGCCCGCTGGCAGGACAGAGTGAGGAGCTGAAAAGTCCTTGGCTTGGTATAAGCACTGCTCTGCAACAACCAAAACATCGGCATGTTATCAGCATTCTTCTCATCCTAATCCAAAACACAGCACTCTACCAGCTACTAGAAGGAAAACTGTCCTAACTGAAACCAGGACAACATGGAAAATAACTTTCTTTAAATTCTATTCCTATCTTAACTTTTCTGTTTCTTTTAATGTTCAAGCCTCAAAAGTGCAATAGTTGCACAGTTCTTTTTATTGCCCTCAATTTTAGGGACATTCCTATTTAGAAAAGTGGGAGAAAATCCTGCAGAGAAACATCATTCATATTTGGAATTGTCCAGATACAAATCCTCAGCTCCAAAATAAATTTGCAGCAGGAGTTAAGGTTTGCAGTTGGTCTTTGTTTCCTCTTCAGATGTAATTCAAACTGAATGGGTTTGTTTGGTATATTTAGATTTGTAAATTCAACAGACAGATAGAAGTTATTTAGATTATTTCAAGCGGACAGTAGGGCAGAAATTAATATTTCTTATCCAGGTTTGAAAATGCTGCATATGTTATGATTAGAGCTGTAATAAAACATGGATGTCTTCATCTCTTCCAAGTGACATTGCAGCTCTGCTTTTTAGCTATTTATTAGCTGTGAAGCTATCATTAAAAATTTGCATTGCCCAAGACCATATGGAAACTTCAAAGTGCAAATGACAGGACAGATCTTTTGTTTAGCCTTAGAAATGAGGGATTTTTATTTTTTTTCACTGTTTGAACAAATCTTTCATAGGTTTCTATTGACTCCTTAAGGAGATGAGACTTAACTATTGTCAGAGCACTGTGCAGTGTCCATGGGGTATCAAGAGGTTCTTGAGTCCTTTTAGGAGTGATACAACTGATAAAAATAGATCACTCTGCTTTCTAAGTTCCTCACCTTGCTTCCCCTGGGCCTTAGATAGCCCAAACAAAAAGAACAAACTTGAACAAGCCTATCAAAATAATTGTAAGAAATCTTAATTCACTCTTATTTTTTGTGTCTTCTTGGTAATCAAAAAAAAAAAAAAAAAAAAAAAAAAAAAAAAAAAGACAATTCTTATTGCATGGTGAGGGATTGGTTCCAGACAGCACAAGTAGAAATTTCTCTTTTGTTTAGTGATATTCCTACTTTAAACTACACACACAAAGATTAGGATAGATTGCAATTTCTGTCTGGACTCAACTGATGGCTCTGGCAGCTCTACTGGGTATTACCTCCTGGGCCCTCTCAGTGGCTCTTATTTCCGCTAAATACTTAGCAGCATTTAGCTCTCACTTAGAGCTTGGTACTACTTATTTCTTAGCTTGCAGCTGATGATCCAACCCTGAAGCACATTATTTTTTCCCCAGACCTATTGTTTGATGTTGGTACGAAGAGGTGAGTTATGGTGGCAGGAGATAAGAATGACACAAATTTGCAGGCACCTACTCACTGAAGCTTGAATGTCCAGCAGATAGCTATCTGCAGCTCTGATAGTCTTCTGCTCTTTCTTCAAAGGAAAAAAAAAATAAAATAAAATAAAAACAGGGACTGTAAATTTTCTCTGAAATTCAGGGCTATTGTCTGGATCAGCATGATATCACATACCAATAGTAAAGTGGAACACCAGGCCACACGGTTACAGAATCTTTTAGCTGGCCATTGTGAAAAAAAAACATATTTGGTAGGACAGAGGGCCCCCAAGGCTGTCCAAAAGTAGTCATAAACATTAGCCATAAATGAGAACAGCAGAGAAAATCCAGACAAACATTCTGGCTATGATCAGACCACACATGTATTATCTGATAGGGCAAGAGACTATTTCTGAGAAGCTGTGATTGCAAGATTACAGCTGGATTTTGCTGACAGCATCTTTAGCTTTTTTTTTTTTTTTTTTTCTTCCTTCTACAATCATTGTTAAATATGAACGAAAATGTGCTTTTTTGTCCATAATTTGAGGCATATGAAATGACAGTATAATATACTAAGTGAAAAACAATGCTGTAGGAATTGGACTCTCCCGTTCCAGAATTACGCTGTTCATTCCTTCCATATAAAACAACCCTCCTGCTCTGTCTACCAAGTACCCACTTACTTTCCACACACTTCTCAACATTTATACCAATAAATTCCAACTGACCTGTCAGGACCCCAGGGACCTAAGTCCTTGGTAGTCCTTGCAAAAAGGGCTTCTACAGACAGGTCAAAAAGAGCTGAGGACTGACAACTGTGTGACAGTTTCTCCTGTGGTCCAAGCCAGCCCAGGAACTGTTCAAGCACATTGACTTAGGTCTGTGACTCGCTAATGAGTCCCACTGTGGTCTCACTGTTGCTTTTAATGGTTTCAGAGGATTTAGCTGTTGAAGAACAAGTCTGTAATTACATACCTAAACCCAACCCAGACTACTGCTGGCTCATGTTCCACCATCTGAGAGTGCTGCTCTAACATGATTGAATCCACGGGGGTACGCAGAGCTTTTCTACACAGATGTGGAGCTGGGACCAGCTTTCACTTCTCATTCATTAGAGTTTTGCTACTGGAAGAAATGTAAAAATAAAGAAATGGTCATTGCTTTGTCTCACACGACTGCATGCCCTATTGAATGCACAGTCTTGCTTGTCTGAAGCTCCTGGAAAATCACACCACCACGATATGGGGGTTATGGTGAAATGCAGGCTCAGTTCACTGAGTGTAGGTTGACAGTGTATGGCTTTTCCCTTCAGTAGCCCTGTGAGTGTAATGTCAGCAAGGCTTGTGCTTTGTTCCAGCACAGGAATGGATTTAGTGTGGCTGTGGTGACGGTCATGACCTATCCTTACTGTTTTGACCTCAGTTTTCATATCAGAGAGCGTATGAAGTCTGCACATGTTCAATAGTTGTCAGAGACAGAACACAGCTATTTTCTTTTCCTCTTCCATCCAGTTGACTCTTTCTACTTCTATGTTACTGGGCATTACAGTCAGTGTAAAAAATCATTAACACTTGTAACCCATATAGCCCGTAGATTTTGCCCCCACATACAGTAGGGACTAGAATATACAAATTGAGGCACCAGTCAAAATCCACATCAGCCAGTACAAGAGAGCATGTTCGAGCAAAAAGGGGGTGGGGGTGGTGATCTTTCTTTTTAATACAGACTCGCATGTCTCATCACTCATCACTTTCAATATCTGTTTCTGGGCAGTGCTAAACAAAGAAAAACTCTACAAATATGCAATTAACTGGAAAAAAAAAAAAAAAAAAAAAAAAAAAAAAAAAAAAAA